>QPKB01000002.1:15703713-16001213 GCA_003546025.1 Camphora micrantha
GTGACGGCCCCCACCCTTACTCTCAAAGTATCGTGAGAGTTACTTTCACAGGAGCATCTCCATATATATATATATATATGATCTTACTGAAGATCTTATTAGTAGCTGTTCAATGAATAGAAGTAATATGGATAATTGTATAAAATACAACAAGCATGTTCTGAAATTAAAAATATATCAATCCCTTGTATTCTGAAAGTGTTATTCTTAATGAAACAGATATCAGAACAGTGAATAAAATCAAACAACTGCTCTCCTCTGTTTTTGTTCTTTAAAAGAATGTCGGTCTTTCCTTGTGTATAAAAAATGCAAGCTGGCCATAAACTGCTATATTGTGAATAAGTGAGAAGTTGAAACCTCATAAAAAACCTTAGAGTTCACATATAACAGTGCCAGCAGTTAGCCACTACGCATGATGTGGTAGTGACAGCAATTTCTCAGGGATGTCAGCCTCAAGGGTGCCAGTGCTAATGAGAACTGTGACGTTCCCATCAAAATCAACATCCACGATAGCTGAATCTCCCTCCTTGACTTCACCTGCGAGCATCTTCTCTGCCAAACTATCCTCTAAGAGCCTCATAATGGCCCGCCTCAGCGGTCGGGCCCCATAGCTTGGGTCATATCCTTGTTCCACAACCATGTCTCGGAACTTCTCTGTCACCTGAAGCTCTATCTCCTTTGCCTTCAACCTCTCAAATACCTCCTTCAACATGATATCTGCAATCTCTTTCACCTCCAACTTTGTCAGCTGTCTGAAGACGATCATCTCATCCAACCTATTCAAGAACTCAGGACGGAAGTACTGCTTCAGCTCCTCAGTTACCAGGCTCTTGATCCTGTTATAGCTACTGTCCTTCTCATTGTAATCAAGATCAAACCCGATGCGATGGCCACCCTTTTCAATTACACTGCTCCCAATGTTGGATGTCATGATCAGGAGCGTGTTCTTGAAATCAACTGTCCGGCCTTTGCTGTCAGTCAGCCTCCCATCTTCGAGAATCTGAAGCATCATGTTGAAGACATCTGGATGGGCCTTTTCAATCTCATCAAAGAGGACAAGAGTGTAGGGGCGACGACGGACAGCCTCTGTCAGCTGTCCACCTTCAGTGTACCCAACATAGCCAGGCGGTGGGCCGATTAGCTTGGAAACTGTGTGCCTCTCCATGAACTCGCTCATGTCAAGACGTATCATGGCTTCCTCAGAACCAAAGTAGCAGGTGGCCAGTGCCTTGGCTAGCTCAGATTTCCCAACACCAGTGGGGCCCGAGAATATGAAGCTCGCAATTGGGCGGTTGGGATTCCTGAGGCCAACACGAGCACGGCGGATAGCACGGCTGATGGCTTTGACAGCCTCATCCTGGCCAATTACACGTTTGTGGAGGGTCTCTTCCATTTTGAGGAGGCGCTCAGATTCGTCACTAGAGACTTTCTCAACCAGGATTCCAGTCCATAAAGAGACAAGGTGCTGTATATCAACTTCCGTAACAGTTGGCCATGAATCACCAGCCTCACTCTCGGCTTTCCTTTTCTCTTTGGCTTGGCCTATTGCAGCTGATATCTGGGCCTTCAGTTCCATTTCCCGGTCACGCAGCTCACCAGCCTGTCAAAAGTCACAGCATAAGTATACTTGTGAAAGGTTAACCATACCTTATGATATTAGCAAATAGAATGACATGCAAACCCCAAGATCCAAAATTTTTACTGAGGGCCCAATAGATAGCAATCATAATAATAAATGCAAATGTTTGAGGGGCAAAACAATAGACTACTATTACCTTCTCTGCTTATAAGTCTTTTTTTATCACGACGAAAGCCCTGCAATTTCTCCATTTATACATGAAATGTACTATTACGGCATCCTACTTCCATTGAATTGCAAGGACAATTATTAATCTGCTCTTGAAAACTTTTGAGGCTTTAAGTTATAAAGGCACTTTTCCTTTAGGGCCCACTCGTTTGCATGAGAATTGAATGCATAGGAATTCATGGTCAAATGAGTTCCAAAAACGGAATATTAAAGAGGTAGGTGTGAAGGATATAGGGTAGAGGTGTAGATAGGAAATTTTCATAGGATCTGAATTACTAGGCGATAGCTGGGTACCCATTTCTCATCTCCCCTTGATTCATTTTCTATTAAAGGGGAGATCATTGGTGGTCATTTTTAGATATTCACCTTTGTTTCTTCATTTTTAACCACTCAGAGATATTAAATATTAGAATTCCTAGGAACTCAATTAAGTGAAACAAAGGGGTTGTTAATCTTTTACATAACCTTTTATAATTTTTTATAGTTTGCCTCTAATTTAGATTATATTTGGCTCATTACACAATTTGTAATGCTCCAAGTATGGTCCCTCACAAACTCGGGGTAGAAATCCAAATGAAATGGATGATTATTTGACTAGTGTTTCCTATGAATGCCAAGCACACAAATGTAGGGTTGCAATGGACGGATTGGCACTGAGCTTCACATGTATGGACCCGATCTGAAACTTGAACCACTTAATAATCAGGTTGAAAATGTCAGGCCAAACCCTAAACCATCAATTTGGGTCAGGTTGGAAGGCCAGTGAGCAGTAAGTTGGGTTAGAAAGTAGACCCCAACCCTCATTAATTGGGTTGCAAAAGTCCCGATTTCAAGTCAAGTTGGATTAATTACCTCCTTAAGAATATCTAAACTTGCCAAATTTGTTTTTCCTTAGATTTTAATGGATAACATGACTTGAATTCATAATGAGCACCTTTGCCAAATGATGTATTTACAGGACCTGCAACTGCGCAAATGTTAAGTACCTTTTCAAACTCTTGATTATGGGAAGCTTCATTTTTCTCCTTGGTGATCTGTCTAAGCTCTTTCTCAAGTTCTCTTGCATCTTCTGGGAGCTACGATGGATGAAGCGTATCAAATGACTTAACAGTTTCCATAAAAATAAGAAAAGAGTGGATAAAATTAGAACCGCCATTACCTGTGCATGATGAAGCCGAACACAAGATCCGGCCTCATCAATTAAGTCAATTGCTTTATCGGGCAGGAATCGATCACTAGTGCACAAAAAAACATCTATTAGAAAGAAAGAAAGAAAGAAAGAGAGGAAAAAAGATCCAATAGTTATGGTAAAAGATGACTAGATGAGAGAGAGGAACTAAAACAAAAGAAAGAAAATCTGGAAAATACTTAAGGTAGCATTTAGATCCTTTCAGTAGATAATTGTCTGCAAAAATAGCCAGAAAACTGAATTTTTCACATGAATAAAAGAAAACTGCCTTCTCTACAAGATGGTAGATATATCCCCAAGATCAAGACAAGAGTTTTACCAATAATAAGATCCAAACAAGAGAAATTTTCCATGCTCTCGGAATGGCGAGAAAACAAGAGAGATTTTCTATGCTCTCAGAATGGCAAGGAGCCCAAAGGAATAAGAGTGCCTTGTTATGTTACCCATGCATGACGTAGAAGAGAAAAGGATTATAAAGCACACGCACACACACTTCTGCATGTACACAGAGGAACGCTATATGAATGATAAAGTCTTTTAAGGCCATAGAAATTTAATAAGCAACTAAGTGAAATGTTATGAATGTTCAGTGCAAAACAAAAAATGTTATCATCATTGCATCATGCAATATACATGATCCGGAAAGCTATCCCAGATTTCCCCCCACACCCATGCACGCTCAGCAAAGAATAAAGTAACATATTGAATCTCTTCTTTGGACTGTAGCAATTTTTATGTCACTTTCTTTGAAAAAAAACACAACAATTACCATTTAAATATGGGCTGTGTTCAGGTACGCGCCCACTCCATGTGCAACTCATGCAGACCCACTTAAGGCCAGGTCAATCATGGGGGAAGTGGGGGATCAAATTATCTTAATGGACCCAGATGTATGTAAAATTTCAACTCTATCAGATCACTCAAGTTCAACGATCTTAAATGGCATCATTTAAAAAAAATAAAAAAATAGTGAGTAACAGTTGGATGAATATCAATTTGACCTGTGCCAATTCATCAAGTGTTGTGAGTGTGAGGGGTTGGATTGATTACGTGCTGAAGAAAAGGGGGTCTGCATGGCGCACCCTTCTTTTGCAAGCTCCATGCGGCCCATTCACAACAATCATGGGGTCAAAAGGCCTTGATCAGACCTACCTGTGTGCAACATTTCGAGTATCCTAACCCCTTGATCCATGGCCCTCAATAACGGTTTTAGAAGGCCCTTTTTTTTTACGATTTTAATTCAAAAGGTCAATTTCATTCGCATGGGTATCAAAACCCTGGATCTTATGACATTCAGGGTGGTGGTGGTTTACAAGGGGCCCGCCTAGACCCACATGGGAGGCTGCATGCCCTCTCCATGTGGTCTAGTTTGCAAGAAAGGGTTACCCCTATTAATAACCAGTAACACCCCCAAGCCGTTAATGAACGGCACGACAATGTATATCGACATTCAACACCCCCTCTCGAACGGGAAGTAGTTCGAATCTGGCTCTGATACCATGTTAATAACCAGTAACACCAAAAGCTCGAGCGTTTGTTGTTACTGGTTATTAAGAACCCCACTCTAATTGTCACAGGATCCAGGGTTTTGACACCCATCTAAGACTGTTGGATTAAATTCATAAAACAAGGGGCATCCTAAAACCTTTAAAATTGAGGGGCCATGGATCAAGGGGCTAGGAAAATCTGATAGACTCAAATTTTGAACAAGTTGATCGGATCAAGGCCTTTCTACCACCCCCCTTTTTCCCATGATTGTCGTGGACCCCCATGGGCCCTGCAAGAGAGGCCACGCAATGTTCATGCATAATAAGGGTGTGCAGGAGAGGAGCCTCCTATATATAAATATATAACGAAGCACAATGGAATTTATATTAAAATTGGAATACTCAGGCTTGAGGGTTCCTATTCATTACTCTTGCGATAATGAGAATTAGATTAGGAGCCTATATATTCCATGGTCTTCATAGTTTGATATTTATCGGAGGTTTCTTGACTTGTGGTTCACCTTTCACTATTCTAATGAACATATCAAAGTAAGGCCCTTTAATATTCTCCAAACTATGGGATATCATAATATTTGAGGTTGGATAGAGCATCAAACACTTCTGTATAGTCTTTCTATGGAAGATGATTGCTGAAAAAAAAACTGTGTTCTGTTTGAGCACTCCTCACAGGGTCTTCCCCCTTGAAAAGATTTATTTGTATTTTGTGGTAGATTTCAATTGGACTCATGCACTTTTTTTTTTTTTTTTTTAATTTTCTTTTTTCATAATGAATTCAGACTCTTGCATTCCAACTAGAATTTCAATCTAATGATGGTTTTTCTTGCTTTTTTTGCAACTAATAGTTAGTGCGTACCTTTTATTTATTTCTTTGTTTTTTTTTTTAACGGAAGGTGTCCCAGCCCTTTGGGCCAAGAGTAATCCCTACGGGGCCAGGGGGGAGCTAGGTAAATCTCCTATGGCCCCATTGTGGTAGCGCAGTTTCAAACTCTCAACCTCCAAGAGCAAACCATGGTTCTAGGCCAACTAAGCTACCCCTCAGGGTAATAGTTATTGCTTACCTTGCAAACATTCTTATTTAAATTCTAACATCCGGACCTCTAAAACTGGAACAAAGTCATTCACCAGAGACATTAAGAATGTAGATCCAATGAGTTGGTGCCCACATAAAAGGTGGATATGATTTCACATGATAAAGCTTGAAAGACATGATTCTTCTGGTGAGCTTTATTGAAATGAGGGGCTCTTTGCCATTTAATTAGCTTCTGAGACTTAAGCCCTTATCAAACGCCTCAAACAAGCCTATTTGCAATGGTTAAAAAAATTACGTATACAAGCTGTGTTTCAGAGTAAAACCTCTTAACATATTGTTGTTGAGGTTTTCTAGTATTATGGAGATTACACAACAGTAGAATGGATCTCACTAAAATGGAAAATTATTTGTAGTTTGGATTACTTCTAATAGTTGAATAGGATCTCCCTTTGGTCGTGTCACATGAGAGGTTGCATGCATGTGTGTGTAAATTCGATATGATAAGCATATTATTTGAGGAAAATGTAGAGACAGGTATACTAACTCAGACATAATAGTGGGTCCTCATTTGTATACTAAGGATCCCACTTGTGTGAGGCATACTTGTAAAATATCTTTGACTAGAGATTAGTTAGGGATAACTTAATATAGATGGAAGGATATTATTCTTTGTAATATTGATTGGCACCAATTAGAGCTTAATTATGTAATTGACTGGATTTTCCAGTCCTATATAACAACAGTCAACCTTGGACAAGGCATGACATTCTATCCAAATCTCTTCGTTCTTTTGACACTGATGTCATATCAGAGCATTGTTTCATAAGAAAACACTAGAATATATTTTCTTGACCATATAAATCTGACGTTTTGACAACTTTTCAAAAGTTTAATGCATTAATTCAAACTCTTTGGGAAAAACATTAAAACTCTTCGTTTTTGATTCAGGGGTGAGTGCATATCTAAGGAGTTTCCCTCTTTCTTATCTAAGAAGAATTCTCCATAAAAAATTATGTCTTCGCACTGCTCAATAGAACAGGATATCCAAGAGGAAAAATAGGCATATTTTTGGAAACAGTCAGGGCACTATCTGTTGAGTCCCTTGTTTCTCCTACCTTCTAGTGTGAAGCTGCTCATATTTCCATCCACTTAATTCATTTTCCATCTCATGTCTTGAAAAAATCTCTCCCTAGAGTACCCCCACCTCACCTCACTTTGTACTTTCTGGTACAACGAAAGTGGCAGCCGTAGATGATTTCCTACGCACTCGTGAATCAATTCTCAAAGAGTTGTGCCGAAACCTGCTGGTCGCTCAAAATCGCATGAAGACTATGGCCGACAAGCACCGCCGTGATGTGGTCTTCAACGTAGGGGATTATGTATTTCAGCGGCTACAGCCTTATCATCAAGCCACAGTGGTTAATCGGCCTTCCCAGAAATTGGCTCCATCCACTTAATTCATTTTCCATCTCATGTCTTGAAAAAATCTCTCCAAAGTCTCTATGATCATCCACCCTCTTATTCTCATTTGCGTGTTTTTGGTTGTCACTATTTGATGCATCTTCTTCCTTTCTCTCGAAAGAACCAAGCTATCACCTCAAGCTGCAAAATGTGTCATTTTGGGGTATAGTGATGATCATAAAGGCCTCCTGTGTTATGATCCACTAGCTCATCGCGCTCTCATTTCTCACAATGGCATGTTCGTAGAACACATTCCCTGTATGCACTTTGTTCTTTGATTTCCACCCTACACATGCACCATATCTTGCATAATTTCCACCTACATCTACTATGGCAATTGGATGTCAAGAATGCATTTTTTCATGGGGACTTGCATGAAATTGTCTATATGAGACCTTCTCCGGGTTATGTCAATCCCCAAAATCATGTCTTTCAACAATAAAAATCACTTTATGGTCTCAAACAAGCTCCGCGTGGATGGTTTAATAATATCAAGCTGCCATTCTTTAAGCCAAATTCTACCAAACTCCGAACAATAGCTCTTTGTTTATTCATCGGGCATTAAAGGGTCGCACAATCTCACATTTATATGTCGACGACATGATCATTAGTGGCAACAATGCAGCTGGCATAAAGGACATAGTGTGACATCTCATAAGCACACTTAAGATGAAAGATCTGAGCACATTGACCTACTTTTTGGGTCTTGAAATTTCTTGTACAAAGGCTGGTATCCGCATTCACCAAAGAAAATATGCGGAGGACCTCTTCTCACTGGCCCAACTCACTGATTCCAAGATCACTGGCACTCCTTTGAAACTCAATGGTAAAATTTGAAAAAAATAAAATAAAATGCAGGCATACCCTTGCATGATCACACTACATCGCCAACTTGTTGGAAGCTTTCTATATCTTACCATGGTGCGTTCAGATAGCTCTTATGAGGTGCAAATAGTCAGTCAGTTTACGAGCAATCTTCATAAACCTCATTTAACAGCAGTTCATCGGATTCTCTGCTATATGAAGGGCACTCTTGAAAGAGGATTCTTTTACTCCTCTACATCCTCATTGTCTCTTAGTGCTAATGTGAAAGCAGACTGGCTGGCTGTCCTGATACTAGAAGATCCAATACTGAGTGCTGCATATTTCTTGGTTCCTTGTTGATTTCATGGAAATGTAAAAAGCAAATGACTGTTTCAAAATGCTCTGTTGAGCTTTAGTACCACTCAATGTTCTCTATGAAGAGTGAAGTATTTGGCTACGCTGACTTCTTCATGAACTTGGTGTCTTTCTTATGGTCACTCCACTCTATGCCAATAACACAAGTGCTATACAAATTGCAACCATTCCAGTTTTTCATGATCGGACCAAGCATATTAAGTTTGACTTCCACTTCATTCGTCGCCATGTCATCTCTGGAGCTAAACACCTTCCACATGTATCCTCCTAGCTTCAACTAACTGATCTCTCCACCAAACCAAGAGTCGTCGCGACTTTCTTACATCCAAATTGATGTTTGTCAAACTCCACATCAAATTGAGGGTGTGTGTAGAGATGGGGATACTAACTCAAAGACATAATAGTTGGCCCCATTTGTATACAAGGATCCCATGTATGTGTAAGGCATACTTGTAAAAAATCTGACTAGAGATTAGTGAGGGATGACTTAATATGGATAGGAGGATGTTATCTTTTATTATATTGATTGAAGCCTAGTAGAGGTTGATTATGTCATTGACTGGATTTTCCAATCCCATATAATACAAGTATACAACCATTGCCCTTGGACAAGGCACGGCATTCTATCCAAATCTCTTCTTGCTTTCTACCTCTAATGAAAAATAGGAAAGTAATTTGATATGGACAGATGCAAAGCACATGCTAACACTATCATCAAATTTGAATTCCATTCCACAATGTGTTCCTTTTCTTCTTGCATTCAAAAGTCATAGCATCTGACACTGCTATGAAGCCACTTTCTAACCTCAGCTACCAAAAAATTAAGAGGCATAAATGCTACCTAAACAACTTCAATTAGTAGACAAGAATCGCCAAACATGAGACCTTCGAAAAAAACAAGCATGACCATACAAGAATGAAGTAGCACCAAAACTCATAAATGCTATTGTTTTTTTTTTTTTTACACAAAACCACGGATTTAATAGAATCACGTCTACACAAAACATAGGAAAACATGAAAGGTTTAACCTCTTTGTTCTCTACATGTTTTCAAATTTTTTTTTTTTTTTTATTATTCTTTGGTCTCTACTTGTTTATGGTTGTGTTACTCAATAACTCATCTGATCATGAAAAAAATATTCACTTATGAGTTAACGGCACCCTTTTATGCAAGTGAGCATGTGGGAACAAGGTAGTGAGAAGTTTAGGACATAAAAGACCCACCATGGAAAGCATTGGCCCACAACTCACTCTGTTCAACCCAGCAGCAAGCACCAGTGGGATCACAATGATTTTTTTGGGGACAATGAATGAGTTTTCTGAAAAGCCAGATTGAAAGATACAACTCGATTGGCAATTTATGAGGAAAGTTTCAATCTGATTGTCTACCATTAGGAGAGATGGGCCCTACAATAACACTCCATAAAAGGTGCAATTGACTCTAGATCATTTATTTTAACATAACATGGAATACATTAAGATTTAAGCCTTTAGTTTATATATATATAATCCTTTCAACATTCACTATAATTCTATAAATATGGATTAGTCACGCAGGTGGCTTCATTTGAGTACTAGGAAGTGGAGAATGAGTTCTGATTATGCACTCAGTTTCAAATTTAAAAATGACAAAGCATGATTGGATACCCATTTCCTTTTCTGAAAGATTTATGAAGGGCACACATGCAGACCATAATTTAAAAGATTGAAATTAAAAGCCACAAACCTGATGTACTGACACGACAGCTCTGCAGCAGCAATGAGAGCATCATCAGTATAACGAACCTTGTGGTGCAGTTCATATAGTTCACGTAGCCCCTTAAGAATCTGTATTGCATCATCTACAGACGGTTCAGGAACTTTTACAGGCTGGAAACGCCTTTCCAACGCTGGGTCTTTTTCAATGTGTTTCCTGTATTCATCAAGTGTCGTAGCACCAATGCACTACACCAAATAGAAAAACAAGATTCATAGCTGCATCTGAGATATATAGAACAACTTATTTCCTACTTCATTTTAAGGGTATCGATTGCGTTGAATATATGAAACACATTAAAGCTTGCAACCAAACAATCGTAAAAAATCAGATGAGCTTAGATTGACATGGTTGAGTTGTATCGGACTTGCTCGCCACCAAGTTTACATGGATCTACTTAGCCTTGGTGCAACTTGGCTAGGTCATAGGGCTCAGTGGTGACTCAATCAGTCACCAATACAGGGTTTTAAAACCATACTACCACAGACCAAACCTCCTAGCTGATGAAATAGGTAGAAAAGAAATATATGACTCAAGACTAACCACTGTTTCTGAAGGACTGTATGGCAACATATTGTGAAACAAAATTACCTGCAGTTCACCTCTTGCAAGAGCTGGTTTCAAGATGTTCGCAGCATCAATTGAACCTTCTGCAGCTCCTGCTCCAATTAGAGTATGTACCTCATCAATAAAAAGTATAATATCATCATTTTGCTTTACTTCTTCCGCCAGCTTCTTTACTCTTCCCTCAAATTCTCCACGATATTTTGTACCCGCAACAAGCATACTCAAATCCAGGGTAATCACCTGCATTACACCCAAACCAAGAATTTTAAAGCCGTAATAAAAAGATAAAAATTTAAAAAATACATTATAAAATGATCACTTCTTTTTATCTTAATGTCAATTTTTATTTGTCACAAGCAACCATGACCCTATGCACTTTATGACATGGAGAATTTTCTGCTACAAGTAAACTGCATGTACAATCCAGCTACATGGGGCCCAGTTGGGCCCACCTTTGATCACTACAGCTCCTTTTCACCCCCCGCCCACCCCCCCCCACCCCCCAACAACCAAAAATATATATATATATATAAATAATAATAAAATCTTGTACCATGCCCCATTTTGTGCTCAATGAACCTACTCACCACTGGACTATTTAAAAAATAAATATATTCATAAGCAGCTGTCAAATAAGGAGCGCATGATTTTAACAGTAGGTAGATGATAACTGCCTTCAACAGGGAGCAAAATAAATAAATAATGACAACTAAAGCAAACTTTCTGGAGGTAAACAAATATTTATCATTTTAAAAAATTACAATTAGCATAATATGGATGAAAACCCCATACATGCTGACATCTATGACATTCAACCGAGAGGTACCTCACAGTTTCTATGATTAAAAAAAAAAAAAAAAAAGTCTAAGACCCATGATGGACCCAATGGGATGCATGCCATTCAGAAAGTTTTTCGCTGCTGATTAAATCTTGGGCAAACAACCACCCTAATTAGATCATCACAAGAATTGATTTAAGGGTCTCAAAGTTTAAAAAGTTTCCTAACTAATTTTAATAAAGCTGAAATAAACTATGAGTGCCAATTTGGGCGATGTCCGCAATTATTACCTCTCATATGAACCATGAGAGGCACTTATATAAGGGGTTGGATAGACGACCGGTTGGTCACATTAGGAACTGAAATAATTCCCTATCATCAAGGTATTATAACTCAGACTCGGTGGGTGACTTGGTCACACCCTTAAGTCGAGTTGACTTGACTGATTTGCACTAGGAAGCCCTAAAGAGCCAAAAATAAGTGAAAAAAAATGATAAAATGACATATGAAACTAGAATTTCAAGGTACATGTATTTTAATTATTCTAAATGAATTTAACTACTAAGAGGTGTTCACGTTTCATTTTCATTCAGACTGATGGGACAATGCCTCCTACCTTTGAATGCAAAGATTTCCCACAAAAAGTAATTTTAATATTCCAATTTTAGTGTAAATGGACCACAGAAGGCTTTCACAACAATAAATATGAAAAAGATAGTAGTTTCAACTTGTTTTCCCATTAGGCTTGGCCCAGGTGCGACTTGGACTATGACTCGAATCGACATGTGCAGAGTCTGAATCAACTCAGATCTTTAAAACAATGTCTATCATATAGATTTTGACAAACAAATACCAAAAGCTTAAAAGTAAAAATTAAAATGGATCACTAAAACTACGTTCCTAGTAAGAGTATGATGGATGTGCATTTTGGGCCCAAAATTTTAGCAGTGTGCCTGAATATGAAACTGGGAATATGAAAAATAAAAGGAGAGTTAATTGTAGAAGCCCAAAAGGCAGATCCTGGAACTATTCTTGTAGTAACCACTATTACTAAGACCAGTTTTTTACCAACAAAATAAACCAATATTGGAGGAAAGTGATAAATAATCAACATTATAAAGTAAACTCATAGAATTTATTTTGAACAGAGATTCTTCACAAAAAACTAAGAGAAAAAGAGAGGAAGGAAAGGTCAATACATCTAAACTAAGAGATATCATACTTTAGTTAAATCTGCTCATATATACTTAAATACTAAATTGTCCATATACATATCATTTATATTTATGCGAAAAATTATTACAATACAATGGCATGGCAGTTAATTTAACAAATCATTAAAGAAAAGAAGGTATTCCTAATGGTTGAATCAAAACTATACAAAACAGGTATTAAGGGGCCGTAACAAACATGATATATATGTAAATGGTGAAAAAGATGAAAAGTGAGTCTTCAACTAGAATGGAATTGCACCTAGGGTCAACATTGAGCCTCTATCCATGTTGCCTTGGTTATGGACAACAAAATGACAGATACCAAAAATAAAAAATAAAATCTCATGGCAGTTGCTAATTGCATGTGACATTGTACTCATTAGTCAAACAAGAAAGCAAGTGGATTGCATGCTAGAACTTTGAAAAAAGGCACTCGAGTTAAATGGGTTGAAAATTATCAAATTCGAAGACAAAAAAATATGGAGAGCAAGTTTAGTGATCTAAAAATGTAAAAATAAATGAGTTGGTAAAAATTGAAGATAACTTAAAGCCACAATGCGCAAGATTTTGATACATAGGGGTCAATGTAAAACAAATGAATTGTTTAAAGTTAGATATAGCAAGACTTGATTAATTGAGAGTTGGCAAAGTGGAGACAAGCTTGTAAAGTGCTATAAAATTGTAGAAAGCGACTTCAATTAAACAGTCATTTAAAAAAAGGACAATTATAATTGCATTATTGTATGGAATGGAATGTTGGTTCAAGGAGGAAGGAAAAATAAGCATAAGTTTAGGAATTCGGGATGCACATTCTAAAAAGTCATGCATTACAAGAACAGATAGATTTAAGAATAATAAATAAGTACATTAGGAAACCTACAAGTAGCTTCAATAGCAAAAACATTAAAGAATATTGTCAGAAAGACTGTATACAAAAGGCAAAAAAGGCCCCCATACAATGTGTGTAAGGGCACAAGTTCAAGGAACTACGAAAAAGGGAAGAGACCAATGAAGACGTTAGGTGTAGTGATGCATGCCATGAGGGGCACAATCCAAACTAGACCCAAATTTAACGTGGTTTGGCTTGGTTATGTTAACCCTAAATTCCAACAAAATAATGTCAATTAACATGTAGTAGGCGATTAGCCGTCACTTTAATGCTCCATAAATGTCCAAGGCATCATTTGAGGGTGTGGATAATCCAAGAGATGGATGGATTTCTTGGAATATAGGTGCATGAAATTGTAAAAAAAGTTTCATCAAAACTAAGCAAGAAGACAAGTTCCATAGGACTCTTGAAAACAAAATCTTTTCTATTCAAATCCAATTTATCTCCATAAACTGAGCTTTTAAGGCAGTTATAGCCTCCTCCTATACTCCTTTCCAAATTGTAAAAAGAAATGAAAAAAGTACACACATATAGAGCCTTGCTCCTGTACATTCTTATGGTACATACGAGCTGTTGGGGCCCACCTTGGACACCACAAGTCAAGGGTGGGGTGTGCGGGTGTGTTTGTAACCAAGTGGGACCACCCAAATATCAAATTTGAAGACAATCTGATGCCCCTAGCCCCTTTATCCATGGCCCACAAGTTTAATGGCTTTATATTAAAAAAATGAACCTCAATCCAATGGTCCACTCCATTCGAATTGGTGCAAACCCATGGGATTTGTGACTATCATATGCGGTGTTGTGTGTGGTCCATTCGGATGGTTCACAAGCATAGTTGTCAATAACGGTCCATTCCGGAATTGGCCTAGGGAGGAATAGAATGCCCCATTAAAAGTTTCTAGGCCCAATTCCGGTCCCAATTCTGTTTCCAGTTTCGGCTGAATTCCGCCCCATTCCAGCCCATATTTCATACTTCTATTCATATATAGTGAAAACTAGAAAATGGTTGATTGTAAAGTGTAGTTTAATTTAAGTGATGTGAGTATGCATTTTGTGTATTATTTTAGCATTCAACTAATTTTTTTTTCAATTTTAGGTACTTCTTTTTAAATTTTTTCATTTTTCAATCACGTCTTTTATGGGGCGGAATATTGGAATTAACCGGAATGCCGAAACATTCCACTATAGGGTCAAACCCGAACAAGGACCGGAATGGAATTGACAACTATGGTCCATAAGGTGGGCCCCAGTAGGTGGTATGAACCGTAAGACCTTATGATACACACACGATGTTTAGGATCATTTGCTTATATATATATATGTATGTATGTATTTATGGAAATCCTCCGTCAAGCTCATGAACTCAACGTGTGGAACACCTAGTGGAGCCCACCTTATGATCCATCTGAGTGGACCATAATGCACGAACCCACTTGATTGTCACCAATCTCGAAATTTATCGCTCATCCAAATGGATTGGACAGTTGGATTGACTATGCACTTGTTTTGGATAGTGAACACTTGCGGATAGTTGACCAAGTGGTTAGGATCTTCATCCGAACCTCCACTGCTATACACAAGTAGGTGGGGCGAGATGTTTCAATCCCCCCCCTTGGTCCCATCCCTAGTTGGGCCCCGTAAGGCAATAAGCTTGTAGAGTGCATGAGTGCAACATTGAGGGCCATATATATATATATATATGAGGGACACTACGTGTTAAAAAGAGAAACGCCCCATCTATTTGACAAATAAGACAAGAATGATGTGTAATTGCATTGATTGTGGTTTCTATGAAAAAGAGGAAAGCAAAAGGCTTAAATTACTCCTACTTTTACTCTACATGGCCCCTACCTTTTAAACCTCCTTTTTCTCTCTCAAAGAAAGTCGTGAGTGGACTTTTTAACTTTCTTTTTCTCTCATCTTTACCCGACGAAATTAAATTTCAGAGAGCTTAATCAAATTTTTATGCCTTATCCTTTCTAAAAACAATCTTAACTAAATTGGTAGCATCATTTAATTTTTAAATATAGTAGGTTGGACTCACTTGTAAGGACCATGCATCACCTATTTATAGGTACTTTTAAAATTGTGGGACCCATTGTAAGAAGACAATATATAGATATAATGAATCGGACCCACTTGAGATGACCATATACCACCTGATTTATAAGTATTTTTGAAATAAATGGGAACCACTTTGCAGCCTATGAGCAAAAACAATTAGTTGGCACATTCTTTGAGAGGACCCCACTATTGGACTCTTAAATTCAGCAATCTAATATTTGAGAATTGAGATTGGAAACTGTGTTTCTTTTAAAGTAGAGAAAAGTCTCATGTTATAGAGAACTCTTGCTGCTTTCAATGAGGACAAAAGACTCCGTGTAATGGAGTTCTATTGGATGTGAGATAGGGGCAAAAATTCCCCCCTATAAATATATATATATATATATATATAGACACACACACACACACACACACACACACACACACACACACACACACACACACACACACACACACACTATAGCATGAAGCCCCTGTGCATCGCACATCTTAAGTCCTGAATAATATATTTAAACTAATATCCCATTCTAATAAATCTTTTTATAACAAACTAATTAAAAAATTCAAATCAACCAAAAAATTATGAAAACCAAACCTTTCATTGCTTAATCCACATCAGCATACACAAAATAAAGGATTCATATGCATTTATGCTCATTTTGAATACTAAATTAAAACTTTAAAAATAACCTTAATTTATAGAGTTGGAAGGCATCCATTTGAATTGGGTTACATCTACACAAATGGGCCCAAGAGACATTTTATTGAAAAGGCACGTATTTAGCCCAAGAGACACCTTTTATTGAGAAGGCACACATTATGTGTTTTTGAAAGGACACATCCACAAATGGCCCCAATAAGGTGATGTGGCTTCTCCTAAGGCCAGAATTGAGGGTTTTTTTAAGGTTTTTTTTTTGCAACCAACATTCAGCTTGCTTTAAAGAGAGAGAATATATACAAGCATGAAATTCCCGTGCAATGCACAGGTAAAATACCATTCAAAGTAAATATTTATTTTATCCAGTGCCCCATGCTCTTTTTCGGTATGTTTTCAAAAACTTGAAGTGCATAATAAATGCTTCCAGATTTGGAATACAATCAATCAGTGCTGCACCAAGAATACCATCCATTGAAACTCGTGAAGGGTTACATACCCATGAACCTTTTTATCCAAACCGAGAAGACCCAGTTCAGAAATAGCAGAGATGATGGCTACCAAGGTCCTTTCGTCTAGCTTAAAACATTAGTGACATATGTAACAATCATTTCTCAGAAAAATTTGAATCTCACATACCTATTTAGTTGCTTTTATAGAGATCGCAAGAAGGACCAAATATTTGAGATTCAGAGAGGGCACTGAATATTAGAAATGGAGAGAAAGAAATATGAGAGATAGAAGAAGAAGAGGAGGTTAAGAAAAGAAATGAGAAAGACATAGAGGAAGTTAGATGGAGAGCAAGGAAAGACACATCCGTTCAATGAGTCATTTCAAGATGGGTCCCAATTCCAACTGCTGATGTGGCTAGTTGTGGATTGATTAAAACTCAAAAAAAAAAAAAAAAGAAAAAAAAAAAGAAAAATGGGTCTCAACTGCACCAACTGTTTTATACCTTTCAAGAGACAGAGAGAGGGAGAGAGAGAGGAGGGGGAGGGGGGGGGGGGGGGGGGGGGGGGAGGCGGCTCACAAAATGCCCCCATTTGTAAAAAGCGCCCCTTTTGACTAGTCCAATTATGTAATGCCACATCACATGGAAATGAACCAAGAAAGTAAGCGATGTAAGCCATAAAAGCAAACAAAGGACCTGAATGTAACACTTTACATTCCAAGGCAAGCCAACCATTAGTCTTGTTCTCATCTTCTTTCTTTTTTATTCCTATCTTCTTTCTTTCTTTTTTATTCCAAGGCATGAGGCCTTTTGATGGGTTGAAGCCCATCAGAAGCAAAACCGTGAGGCCCGTGGGCCAAAGCGGACAATATCATGCATGGGTATGGGTGGGGCGTTACAAATGGTATCAGAGCCGACTCTCGACTAGTTCGAGTGTGGGTCCCCTGCCGTGGTCTGATGTAAGTGGGCGGGTCTCCATGTGGGCGGGCCAAGAGGGCTGGCGGGCTACCGAGACTGGCAGGCTACTGCACAGAGACGTGCAGCCTTAATGGGACTATAGAGAGGAAAGTGAATGGGGTTATATGTAGAGCTTACACCCTTACCTTGCATGAGGCCTTTTGATGGGTTGAAGCCCATCAGAAGCAAAACCGTGAGGCCCGTGGGCCAAAGCGGACAATATCATGCATGGGTATGGGTGGGGCGTTACAAATGGTATCAGAGCCGACTCTCGACTAGTTCGAGTGTGAGTCCCCTGCCGTGGTCTGGTGTAAGTGGGCGGGTCTCCATGTGGGCGGGCCAAGAGGGCTGGCAGGCTACCGAGACTGGCAGGCTACTGCACAGGGACGTGCCCCTTAAAGAGGGGTGGATTGTGACGCCCCGAAGTCCCACATCGACTATAGAAAGGAAAGTGAATGGGGTTATATGTAGAGCTTACACCCTTACCTTGCATGAGGCCTTTTGATGGGGTGAGGCCCATCAGAAGTAAAACTGTGAGGCCAGTGGGCCAAAGCGGACAATACCATGCATGGGTATGGGTGGGGCGTTACAATACCGAGAGAGAGAGAGAGAGAGAGAGGAGAGAGAGGGGGGGGGGGGGGGGGAGGCGGCTCACAAAATGCCCCCATTTGTAAAAAGCGCCCCTTTTGACTAGTCCAATTATGTAATGCCACATCACATGGAAATGAACCAAGAAAGTAAGTGATGTAAGCCATAAAAGCAAACAAAGGACCTGAATGTAACACTTCACATTCCAAGGCAAGCCAACCATTAGTCTTGTTCTCATCTTCTTTCTTTTTTATTCCTATCTTCTTTCTTTCTTTTGCCCGCACCAAACGCCTCAGCTTATTCCTTCTTCTTCCCATCTTTTTTTCTTTTGCATACACCAATGCTATGCTCCCACTCACATTTTCGAATATGGCGCAGCTGCAATTGATTGATTGATGGTCCAATTTTAATGGTGATTTTGTGCTTTGGTGGGCCAATCCACCTGAGATAAAAAGAACGGCCACTGGAACTGGAACGTGATAAATAGATGGTTTGAGAAAGAGTAAAAAAAAAACCAACGAACAACCATTGAGAAGGAGACCGTGAAGCTGTTGTGTCTATAGGGTATTTTCTGTTAGATTGATAGATGGCTTTTCCACCATTTCATCGCATCTTTTCCATCATTGATCTATGTCTAAGATCTCCACAATTCAATCAATGATACTCACCTTATGATTTAAAAGGTTTCATTTGTGGTCCAGTCCATCACCAATGCTTTATTGATGATTTTGTACTTTGGTGGCCACAAAAGATGCATGGAATCCACTGAAAGATTTTTATGGGCCCACATGAGAGGTTCTCATGAAAATGCATTGCGTTGATTAGGTACCTGATCAGAAAAGTACTGGAATGGGTCCAAGATGTGAACCCCTTAAGTGCATATTGTCAATCGACTTGGATGTGTTTAGATGTAAATAAATTTTGGAGGGCCCTAATAAAATTGCTATGATCATCTAATCAAGGTGATGTTTAGGCCATATGGAATGCATAGTGGGGCTCACTTATCACTGTCCACTGGATCTTGTAATGCACCATGTAGAGGGACCCACTCATGGATGTTTCAACTTCATAAATCTGAAAAATTTTGTAGAGTGGGTGTTCTACATGGTAGAGTGGTTTATCCAATTTTCTTTGTTTTACATGTAGAGGTACCCACTCATGGATTTTTTTACGTCACAAATCTGAATAATCATTAGTGGACCCTCTTCAAATCTGAACAAATCATAAATTCCAGACTTTAAATCAATCATTATCAACCCAAATTTTATTTTATAGAGAGACCCACTACCTTATTTTATGAAGGGGCCCACTTATAGAGTCTTACCATCTTGAGATGGAAAAACCTAATGCAATTTTTTTTAAAGAGAATTTTAAAGAGAAAACGAAGGAAATTTGAGATAATTCCTCATAATGAGTTGCTCCAACCGTCAAATTGGGAAAATCACAAATTTTTTAGTGTTCAATCCAACAGTGGGTCTAACTCATATTGACAGAAATTCATTTCTTTTTCATCATTAATTTGCCCCCACATTGAGTAAATTGATCCCAAAGTTAAATTTATTTATTTTTTAACCTTAAGTGGGACCCACACTGCCACACATGGAGTTTTAAAGTCTTGAGATTGACTTTCCCTAAAAAGAAGTAAATCACATTAGTTAGAGATAAAAAGGAGTGTGTGAGGAGGAACCGTGTAATTGAGAAGGAGATCAGAAGGAAGTAAATAAGGAAGAGAAAAGGTAAGAGCCAATATAAGCCACAGTAGATTCTTTTGCCTACAGTTATGACAAGTCCAACTCATCGAGTAAGAAATTCTCTCATTCATCAATATCCAGGGTGTTTTGTAAACGTTTTGTAGCACTCCCATATCCTAATTAACCAATCTAAAAATATCAAAATCCTCATCAGCCTATGAAATTGCATAAATAGAAAATCTTAGTACTTAAACAAAGATAGATTTTTAACGAAATAATAGTTATCCACTATTGCTAAAACTTGAGCTAGAAGTAAAGACCATTGTAGACATCCTGTTGGGGCCATATGTGACACGCGTCCGGATCCGCGAATGAAAATGAAATGAATATGGACAAACTCCATGAGGAGGTTGGACGAATCTTGGCAGATTCAAGCGAAAACCAACTCCACAATGGGGGTTTAAACGTTCGAGGGGTCAGTGGCATTGACAGACTGAGATTGGAGAAGAAATAAGTTCAGCTAAGATGGGACTTGGGCATTAGGACTCAGGGGGGTTGTGGATTTGAGGAAGGTTGTGGGTTTTCTCAAAGGATGAGGCTTGGGACTGATGGTGATGTTCTAAGGTTTGGATTATTGTTTGGATTGGGGTTGGTGCAGGGATATGGGTGGTTGAGGGATTTGAGATGGACTGGGCTTTGAGGTAATGGACTTTGGATGAAGGTTCCGAATATGATTTGGGTGGATGGGATGGGGCTTCATTTATGTTAGGAATTGGGTTTGGAAAGTTGGGAGTTTAGAACTGCAGTTGGTAGGGCTTCAGATGGTTGAATCACGGGTGGTTGGTATTAGGGTTTTGGAAAAAAAAGGGTTTAGGGAGTTAGGGATTTGGGTTATGGCAAGAATGAAAGGTGACAGGTTGATGGATAAAGTCTGGGATCTATGGGGTTTGGTAGGGAGATGGACGACGGGGTTAAAGTTCGGCTGGGCTATGCAATGAAATCAAAGAAAGAAATCAAGGCAATACCTGATGAAGCCAATCTGAAGAGGATTGCTCATTATGATACCAATTGATGAAGCCTTGAATCCATGAACTAGAGTGGAACGAATATGGACAAACTGTACAAGTGGGTTTGCCGAATCCTAGACAGATCCCTTATGAAACTCAACACATACAAGCACCTTGTTCTCTTCGCCCTTCAGATAACACGCACCATAGGCCATCCTCGGCCTTCTTCGTTTTCGATGAAAAACAAATCGATATCTTGATCTCCAAAAGCATTTTCCTTCCCCCGCCGCATCTCCCTCCCTTCGTCGAGCCTTTCCTTTAGTGGTTGGGGGAAGCATTCCCTTATCTGAACTTGGCGGGCATTCTTTCGCTATGGGGTGGGTTTGGTTTGAACATAGGTTCAAACATCATTGGAAGGGTGCTAGCTACGCTATGCGTTCAATACCAAAAAAGCCTCTGGGGAGCTGCAGGGATGACAAAAGGAGGGCGCTTTCCTGTGTTGTAGTGAAAAACACTCGCATCCATAGGATAACCAAACATCTTTACTACATAATCAAAAGCTCTCTCCTCATGGAGGGATTACAAATATTTATTAAGGAATGGAAGGTCCCTTTCCTAGTTGGACTCTCCTTTCCTAAGTTCAAAAGAAATTAAATCATTAAAGGAAACTAGATCTCTTAAAACAAACCAAGCCAAACTAAACTTCTAAATCTTGATGCGTTCCCCAGGGTATGCTTGGAGTATGATTTTCATAACTATGTTTAGAGTTACCATTATATTGTTTCCGTGTTTCACTCCTTTACTCTGTTCCCACCATTAGTCTCGTCTGTCCATTCATTAGCACTACACATACATACACATAGTATGTGTGCACAAATGATATGTATCATGGTCATTGCTTGTTTTACAATGTTGAGCTTATTAAACCAACCCCTAATTGATGGGATAATGCTACAATGATGATGCAATTACAAACTCCTAAAAAAACTACTACTTAAGTTAGAACTATAAAATATAAAACTCAAACCAAATTTTTAAGCACACATTTCCATAAAAGGGTAAGATTCCTTTTAGGGAAGCATCATCAATAACTTTTTCCATGGACAGCCAATGGAGAGGATTTTAAAGGCTAGGGAGATCCTATTATACTTTGGGGCATCCATTTGCTTTTCCATAGAGTGCAAACACCTTTTTGAGAAGATTTTTTTTCCAAAAAGAGTAAATAAAAAAGGCACCTTATTTCTCCCACTCTCCACCTTTCTTGGAGAAGATCTTCATTTCAAACCTTCCCCATTGGATATATAAATCCATGTCCGAGAGGAATTAAATGTTGTAGATTTGTATCACTACTCCAACATATGGATCCTGCACCAAAGTTGCCTTGAGTTGTCTGCAGAAAAAACTCCTCCACCCTAGAAGGATGCCCTAAAAGACTTTTTAAAAAAATAAAGAATATAGAAAAATCCTATTCACAATAAAGTGATAATCCCTTGATTGTTGTGGTTCTTCTCCCTATTATGTTAATACTAGGGCTCGAGCATCCTCAAAATAATAAGAGGCCATAAAATTAAGGAATATAAAATAATAAAGACAACTTCCTAATATAAGGAAGACTGCCCAATTTAATCTTTATTAATACAAGTTTCTTATATGAAAAGAAAAAGGGACTGCTACAACACCAATCCATATTTAGATGATCAATCTACTCACCTTCTTCCCCTCGATTGTCTCTGGAACATCTCCATTTGCAATGAGTTGAGCTAGCCCTTCAGCAATTGCGGTCTTCCCGACACCAGGTTCTCCAATAAGGCAAGGGTTGTTCTTTGTCCGCCTGCTCAAAATTTGTGTCACACGCTCAATTTGTTGTTGCCTTCCAACAACAGGATCCAATTTACCCTGGAAAGACAAGAAATGCTTACAACTACATTTTATCAAAAAGTTAACTGAGACTGGCATCGAATGGAAAGTAAACATAGGAAAATACCTCCTCTGCAAGCTTTGTCAGATTGGTTCCGAACTCCTCTAGAATTGGCATATTGTTGCCATTGCTTCCGCCCTGAACCCCAGCACCAACAGCTTCATCTGTGCCTTCACCCATCATACGAATAACCTGTTGCATTAAGAAAGTTCAGCTTTGAAAATGGATAGCATGAAACGTGTTAGATAAACTATATTTTTATGGATAAGTAATGAGAAGGGTATATCACAAACTTGCCTGTGTTCGAATGTTACTGGGGTCAGCTCCAAGGTTCTGAAGTACCTTAGCTGATACGCCTTCACCCTCACGTAGTAAGCCAAGCAGCAAGTGCTCAGTACCTATATAATTATGAACTGAAATATTTGGCAAGTTTAAACCAGTTAGCATATTTTCAACGCATTAACACATTTGATCTAATATAAAGCTTATATTAAGTACTCAAATCAATAAGCTTCTTTCTTAAGAGTAATGCAGTCATTTCTGTATATAAAGAATACTGTTAACACCACAAAGATTTAAAAACAAAAAAAAAAAAAATTGGAGTTAAAAAGATGGAAAAGGGGTCCAAGAAAGAAGATGTGCCCATAGGAGGAGAATCCATCTCAAAGCCATATTATTTGTCAATCATGAATCGCATTGTAAAAGAAAAACCTCAATGAACAAAATGCATTAAATTAAGGAAGGGTATGTTTGTGCCAATCATTTCAAAAGAAAATGAAAATGGATTCGACGATCAATGACTTTCATTTGTTCAGTGTTAGCGTTTTCATGGACTTCGTTTCCTAAGGTGAAAGCATTTTCTGCAAATTTTTAATATTTTGACTGATCCAGAATTTTCAGCAAAACATTTCAAATATATACATAAATAAATATGGGAGCCCCCTCAGTAGAGCGTCGATGCTTACGTCAAGCTGAGTGCTGGTGCTCCTAAACATGTGGTGGGGCCTACCTTATGATTGATCCAACTAGACCATAAAAAAAAGGAAACAAACCACCCCGTCCTCCCTTTTCTTTCCCTCTTTCATGGATCCCGGGGTTTAGTGCCCATTTGGATGAACTGGATGGTTGGATCGGGTGTGCATTTATTTTGGACAGTGAAAACTTGTCGTCAATCATGTGGGATGATGATGATCCAAGCCTCTATCACAATACACCGGGGATGGGGTAGGGCGGGGACGGGGTTCGCCCCCCATTCCCAGCTGAGACCCAAGGTGGACCCCACAAGCATCGACACACATCTTAATATAAGCACCAACACTCAGTTGAGGGGCTCCCAATATATATATATATATATATATATATACGTAGAAAGTTCTAACACAAATATTAAAATTTAAAAATAACATATAAATTGATAACAAATATTAAAAATAAAAAA
Source organism: Camphora micrantha (assembly GCA_003546025.1). Taxonomy (NCBI): domain Eukaryota; kingdom Viridiplantae; phylum Streptophyta; class Magnoliopsida; order Laurales; family Lauraceae; genus Camphora; species Camphora micrantha. The sequence continues at coordinate 15,727,864 of QPKB01000002.1, forward strand.
AATCGATTCAATTAATTTTTTCAACTAAATCAATAATGTAATATTTTACATCTACATGGCTCAAATTTGGTATTTTGACCAAATTATTTTCATAGATTACTAAATTTCAGGGGTTTTTCTTATGATTTTCTTAAATTTATATTCATTTGATCTAACAATGAGCTCATTTCCTATTACAGTGAAATTTGACTATGTCCATATTTCCTATTAGAGTAGCTAGGGCCCTATTTCCTATTAGAGTGAAATTTGGCCAGAGCCCTGATTTCTTAGTTGAAGTTTGGCTAAGGCTAGAGAGTAGAGACACAGAAAAGAAGAAGAGGCGGCAATAGTACAGTTAGCAAAATTTATATTTGATCAATCTAACAATGAGCTAACTTCCTATTAGAGTGAAATTTTATTACGGCTCTATTTCTTAATTGAGATTTGGCCAGGACCCATTTCCTATTAGAGTGAAATATAACCAGTAACCTGGGCCCATACATAAGTGGGACATTTATTTTATTTTGGTTTAGGGCCCAAATATGGCTAGCAAGGATCAAAATAGCGGTTACGGGGGCATAGCAATAAGTGGTCAAAGCGCTATGTAGCGGGCGATACGTAGCGGTTGCGATGACACGTAGCGGTGTGAATTTTTTAAGTAGTAAAAAAAATTTGAATATTGTATAACGGGCAATCTTGCGTTTTTTTAGTGATTTGAAATCATATAAGAGTAGAGACAACTTTAGTTAAGGCTATTGAGGATAAGAAATAGAAAAAACAATGTTTAAAATTAAAATTGTTTGACTCTACTAGAATTTAGACCGTAGTGCCGTTATTTTCAAAATAGCGTAGTGGCTTCAACCGTAGCTGAATTATCGGCCGCTACGCTACGTAATGGCAGCTATTTTGAACCATGATGACTAGGCCCATTTACTAAGAGTGGCTTGGATTTTTAATGAGACGGACCACACCATGGATTCCACTCCTTGTGGAGGCAAGATTCCAAATCTCAGCCATCTGGATTTCAGCCAAAACGGTCTGAAATCTGGACCAAATTTGTGCAATAGGATAGTTCATTTGATTCACTAGCCAAACTGAATTGGCCAGTGAATTCAGCCAAACTGAACTGAGTTTTGCATTTGCTGCAGTCTTTGGTCTTAATACCAGAAGCAGAAACTCATCTCACTGCAGAATGTTTCACCACACTAAACATTAGAAACTAAACCCAAAGAAAATGAAAACATCAGTTATCACTTTACATCGAAAATGCTAAGGAATATTGTCCAGCACAAACACAACCTAAGGAATTAAAATGCAAGCACACTAGCAGATTTCCACTAATGAGAATGAATAAAACAATTTACCAAGCCTGCGAGCTTCCTCTAGAGAAAGTTCCAAAACACGCTTTGCGCGAGGAGTAAATGGTATCTCTCCAGCAATATATCCACTGCCCCTTCCAGCAATTCTCTCAACCTCAACTCGAGCATCCTTAAGATGGATACCCATGGATTTCAAAACTTTAGCAGCAATACCAGTCCCTTCACCAATAAGACCCAATAAAAGCTGTTCTGTGCCTACAATACTGTGTCCCAGTCGTCTGGTTTCCTCTTGTGCAAGGTGAACAGATTTCATCGCCTTATCAGAGAAGCGCTCGAACACCGCCACCACAACTCCACGCCGAGCTTTTCCCCCAAAGACTAAGATGGAATCTGCGACCGTAGAGTGAAAATCACGGCCCCCAGATTTTCCGAACATGTCCAGAGGATATGAGCATCTGAGTCCTGCAAAACATTGCAAACTCGCAGCCTGTCTTCCCCCAATGCTAAAAGGCTTAATGGGCATTCTGGGTTTCACTCCATTGTTTTCACCCACAACAGTAGCAGGTAAGAATGCTGCTTGAACCAAAGCCCTAGACATGATTCCTTCAGACTAAAAGAAGCAGCTTTATGATCTATATAGATGAAAAAACCTGCACATCATTGATTACAATCATACATGAATGAAACTGATGATGAAACTCTCTACAGAGTCAAAAAATATTCTTTCTATTGATAGAAGTTGGATGATTCAAAACTTCATGAATGGGTTTTTGTTAGTAGAAGATACAAGATTACTGCATTAGAACACGTTAAAAGGAACAGGAAACAAACCCACTTTTGCAACGTGCAGCAAAGCATGGTTGTCAATCGCGTTTTGGTTTTGGCCGATATAGCGGAAAGTATTTCGGCCGAAATCCATGGTTTCGGGTTTTTTGTTTTTTTGACTAGAAACCAGAAGGCAAAAAGGAAGAAAGAGCAGAGACGATGATACCTGTCGCGGGTTTGGTGCCGCCGTCCTCTTCTCTCTCTCTCTCTCTCTGTGTCTGTGTGAGACAGAGACTTCTCAGAAAGTAGAAAGTGTTCGCCGTTACGAGAAAGGTTTGTTTTGGACGTTTCTTTTGGGGTGAAAGATGTGTCTCAAGAATTTTAGGACTTTGTCTCTATATATGTCAAGGAAAGAGGCAAAAGTTGCCTTTTTCAAATGGTTGCCCCAAAACTATCTCTCTCTCTCTATCTCTCTCTCTCTCCTCACATATGTACTTTTATTTTGGCATATATATATATATATATATATAGAATTTTGGTTTAATTTCGCGCGTCTAACCCCTCCATTCGTGGCTCATAAATTTAATGAATTTAAATTAAAGAAAAAAAAAAAAGAGATTGAATCCAATGCTACAATATATTTGGATAGATGAAAATTTGATAGTTTTAATGTACTCAAGGAGGTGTCGTGTATGTAGATGGTTTGAATGTATTATAAAGTTAGGTGTATTATTTTGTCCATCGCCGTAATTCTGCGAATGTAATGATTCCTGCAAATAGAGGGTTCCTCTCCCATTACCAAACATACCCTAAGAGTCATAGACGTTCCATATGAAATGTAATATCCTTTACAGGTGGGCCATGTTTAGATTTGATGAACATCCATTCATGCACAAAAGTCTCATGATGAAATGATTTCTCGTGAAATTGGTTTAAACGCGGCTACTTTTGTCATGTTTGCCCAACGCATTTCTATGTGAGCAAGTGGAAACTACTTAAGAGTATGAGTAATAAAATTTAGAAAGCATATGCACCCACGGATTTAGAGTTTTAGGAATATAATCAAAGTCTATAAAACAGAATAAAAAGCTAAAGCTTTAATGTCTAAAATGCTTGCACCACTTTGTTAGCGTCCATCAAATCACGGAACCTATCAAAATCATTTCTCCTTGCCTTTTTCAAAGAAGTTAAAACCACTCTCACTTCATCCTCTTTTAAAGGCGACTTTTGGTCCTTTGATAGCACATGCATCCATAATAATCCCATTTAAAATTATTATAAAACCAAATGAGGTTATTCCATCCTTAGCCATATACACAGCATCCAACAAGATCATATAGATAACTTTAGGGACTTCAACAAGAATCCCATCTTTTCATATGGAATGGTCCCAACCATGGCTTGTAGGATCTTGAAGCATTTTGTTGACTAATTCAATGATTCTGGAGGGTTCTAAGATTGACAACTATGAAGGAATACATTCCTAGCTCTCCAAATGGTTGATAACATATAAAGAACCCACATTTTTTAGTGATCGTCCCCAAGAGAAGGATTCGAGCTGCCATGCTCATGTAAGTTCTTCCACCATTCTAATAACTCAAATGGGCGCTGAAAATCGGAATGAAGACCTCCACCATGACTCAAACCAACTCGCTCTATCATAATCGCATAATATGAGAGCATGCCCAACTGAGCCCTCTACTTTTTCACATATATGACATTTATCATCCATAGATTTAATATTTTATTTAAAAATAGCTCTTCCCGAGATGACGTTTTTAAAACATTTTCAACCAAACATAACAACCCTTTGAGGGAGGGGGAGTCTCCAAAGAGCTTTCCAGTCGACGAGAGATTGTGGTTTGCTTCATTTCTACAGTAGATTACTCTATAAGCCGATTTTGTAGTAAGCTGACGAGAGAAAGGGTGTCTCCATATCTTAGACCTCTTGATTATAAAAGTTTCCGAAGGGGGGCCTTCAACAAAATTGAGCATGAAGTAGAAGAAACACATTCCTTAATAAGTTAAATAATTTATTATTGAAACCAAAAGCAATGGGAGTCATTAATAAAAATAAAAAAAAAAAAACCCTACTTCATTCGATCGTAGGCTTTTACCACATCAAGCTTAAGGCCCATCATTTCACATTTCTAGATTAAAGAAATGAATAACTTCGTGGGCAACATTGTAATTATCAGTATCAATCTTCCTTTATTAAAAATGAACTTCAAGAAGGGCTACTAATGTTATGGAGAATACCTTTAAGCCTATTGGCAATGACGTTATAAATAATTTTGTGCACAACATTGCATAGGCTAATAGGTCTAAAGCCGCTAACAAAACTATATAGGATCTATTGATAAGGCTATCAAAGGCCCAGACTGGGCTAAGACCTTACTCTACACTCATATATGCGGTCATGTCTAGGTCAAGCCAAAGCCCTTGGAGCTCACGGTGGGCCTACAATATCAAGAAATAATTTTTTAAATATTATCATATATAATAATTTTTCTATACCATAATGCTAGCCCACTTCTATTCGAGGTGCAATGTAAAAGTCAATCTTTTTATACCCCATTAGAAAGAATGCACAAAACAAGTTACTTTGTCCTTTTATAAAAATATTATTTAAGATTAAATGAAATAAGCTAATTTGAAGGTATTGTGAAGTGAAACTGGGATATGGAGGACACTATTAAATACCTTAACACACTAGCAATAGTTACACAGTTTAAGTAACGTGCTCGATTTTGTTTGTCGTCAAGTTATTAGTAAGATTGTCGAAGTTAAAGTTCTACTAGTTGTAGCCTTTTTCACGAGTTCATGTATTATATATATGGGAGATGCTCCTATGAGATATATCTCTCACCTTATATGAGAGATATGGGTGGGGGCCCTCGCGTTTAAGTTGTTGGCATTGAATATGAATGTGAAGGCCCTCACACAATCTCTCATTAAAGGTGAAAAGATATCTCTTAATATATATGTAGGGAGATATGAGAGATGCTCGTATGAGAGATATGTGAGGGGACTCACCCATATCTCTCATATAAGGTAAGAGATATCTCTCATAAGAGCATCTCCATATATATATATATATGCTGCTATGAGAGTAACTCTCACACTACTATGAGAGTAAGGTGGGGGCCATTGAATCTATATTAGGGAGATGCTCCTATGAGAGATAGGGTGGGCACCCTCACATTCATATCCAATGCCAACAACTTAAATGTGAGGGCCTCACCTTATCTCTCATAATAAGTTGAGAGTAGCTCTCATAGGAGCATCTCCCATATATAAAGCAATAATATGGACCATGAGAACACGTTTGGCAAGTCTCATCTAATTCAATTAGATTTATTTTAAATAGGCATTAGACCTTTCCCAAATAAGTTATTTAGTATGTGTGGTTCAAATAAACATTCGACCGCTCTTGAATTAGCATTAACCCTAACTTGTAATTCTTTGAAAATCACCATTGGATTTCATAACAAAGCAATTAAACTTTGACTACTGAAGATGAATTGATGCATGAGTCACAAACTTTAACTCCAGATGTGGGGTCCACTTGAATGAACAACATGAACAGTCATAAAAGTAAGGGGATGGAGAGAAATTGGCATTGATCATAGGCTAGTGGCTAAAACTCAACCGCACTCAATGATAATGTTGATTGATGGTCATCTATCTAAACTCTCAAATCTCATTAGTTTACATTAGTGAAAATCAATATGATGAATGAAAACATGAATTCCCTTTTCATTGAAGAATATGTTCATATTGGACAAACGTAGAATCAAATATTTATCATTCAAAAGAAAACGTAGATATAAATATAGGTGGCAGCATTGTGATCTATCGGGGATATCCATTAAAAGATCCCCTAAGATTCAGTTATTATTGCTTGATAAAATATTACGTCTCTATCATTAATTACTAATTAGAGGAGTTATATATATATATATATATTTATAAAAATCCATATATATATATATTCTATATTATACTTATTATTAATTTTATATATTAATGGACAAAGGGTTAGGCCGGCCTAAGTGAAGCCTTAGCTCGACCCTCAAGGACGCGGGCTTTTCAAAATCGGCCCCTACCCTACCCTCGGGCTTTAGGACATGAAGAAAAGCTCTCACTTTGACGGCTTTTCGAGTTGAGCCGGGCCGAGCCCCCCTGTTAAAGGGCCAGATTGACAACCTTATCTATTGATCTTACTCAAAGAGAATTTGTATCTAAAGAAGTTCTGGACAATGTTCACAATATCACCTCTATAGTATCCCACATGTTAGGTTAGGATCGGATAAATAGGGCTCTTGAATCCACACAAGTTCGAGACTCAAGAGTACTAGAACCATACCCATACCAATACCTAAATCCAATGTAATAGAATCGACCCAAACTAAGACCTTAATTTTTATATACATCTTTCAAGATGATATGTGTATTGAGTACCTTAATGATGAGGTTATATTGCTTTAATGCTTTGTCTAAGATCATCTGAGTCACTATAGGTTGGATTTCCATATTCGATAGTTTAGATCATGAAAACAAAAATCATTGTACATTTTGAATTTTCTTTCTCCTTCTTTGTAGAGAGGGAAGGGGCAAATACATTAGAATTAGTTTTAGAAGGGAGTATATCAAAAATCAAATAACAAAAGTCATGGTTTTGTAATCATTATTTGTAAACAAGCATTACTATTGCATTGCTTTTTCAAAAAAATAAAATAAAATGACCAACTTATTCAAGATTTGCTTAACTTGAACAATGATAACACATGGATACCTAGATTTATGGTTATAAATTAAACCATATCTACCTGGCTCAGACCCAAACTCGGGCCTAAATTTCATTCATATCTTGTTGCAAAAATAGATCGCAACCTAAATTAAGGGACTTACTCATACCAATAGTGCAAAAATGTAACCAGATGATGTTCCATGAGCCCTAAACTATATTCAATAGCCATTTTAATCAACTCAAGAAACTCTACAATTGAACAAAAATAATCACTCTATATCACACACATCATGAGAGCCAAAAAAATGTTCTTCTTTCTCTCTTTTTTAAATTATTAATACAAACGGACTATTAATAAATAAAGTACAAGAAAATTGCATATTTAGTGGAAAAGAGAAAACAAGTTGCTATGGAAGTGTCTCTTCGCTGGGAAATGGTTGATCACATGAGTAATTTACATTCAATCTCAAGAGAATATAAGACATGCAATCTTTTTGTACTTGGGTGCACTGAGGGGTCATTCTCTTGCTCACTGACTCTTAGACCAAGGCTGGGATGTGCAAGAGAAATTCTCTAATGGACGTCCCCCATATAACATTCTAGGATTTGGGTGATCGGTTCCTCCTCATCACCTGCAAAATTAATGGCTTCAGGTATTGAAACAGTGAATCACAAGTAATTTGTTGTAAAGTACTTGATTTTGAACTGAAAAGAAGGCATTTAGGTTAAAATATTTCAGCTGAAATAAAACCAGGATTAAGAATACAAAAAAATAAATAGTGGGTGGAGTGAAGTTACTATTGAAATTGGTAGGCGTTGCTGTTGATGCCTTCCATTGCAGTAATCCAAGAATTCCTTGTAGACTCTGACACCTCTTCTTTGTTAATATAAGAAGTCCATAAACCTTCGGTGAAGTTACTTAGAACCCTACTTACCTTACCTGGATGAATTTTGAAATTGAACCTTAAAGCACTTTGTTCCTTCAAGATAGAATCAACTTGATTAGGAGACCTAAAAATGTTGGATGGCTAAAAAATTAGATGGGAAAGGCTTACAAATGGTAGATTACATACTACAAGAACTTAGACTAAATAGTTATCAACTTACAGGGTTGTTAGTAGTGAGTTCTATTCCCTTAGATTTCGGCTAGTATTTTGGAATTGTTTCCATTTCGAAAAATTGTTCAATTTCTTTCTTAAATTGACTAGCGCTAGCTGCTAGGCAGCAAGCTACAGTAGCTGGGGAGCATCAAACAAGTGGTCGGCCGACCCAGGTGGCGCGGCCGGTCATGCAGCGACCGGCGGGCCAAAATCATTCTTTTTGGACTATTTTTAGGGCCTTTTTTGGTTGTTCTCGCTCGGTTTTCTCTCCACAAATTTTGGAAAAAAAATGGAAAACCAAATTAGAACTTAGAAATGGAGCGTAGGTGGTACCCAAATTATGTAACTCCCACAAATGTGGATTTCTTTCCTAAAAAGGGAACCCGAAAACTTAGAGCATTGGTGGAACCCTATACTTGACTCTCACAACTTTATTTTTAACTTAGGACTTAGACCCGAACATTGTGAATACATGTGGAGCATGGTGATTCGTATTTTTATCCGAACTTAATGATTGGATATTTTCACCTTCTGAACGTATCAAGTGTACGAAAATACGCACAATATCCATCCCTTTGAGCATTTAATTTTGAGAATCACATACTTGCATGTCTAAGATTATTTTAATGAACTTTTTCATACTTTTATCATATTTTTATGCACCCCGTCAACCCGACCCTAGCATTATGCTATACGGGATATCTTTGGGTCTTAGTGCGCAATTCTTGCCCTGCTTGACCATTGAATGTACCTGGATCCTTAAAGTGTTTCTCGATTAGCATGCGAACATTTAGTTGCCATGCCCTTCTGAGTTAACCGGATCACCTTGACTTTCTACCACTCGTTCTGGGTCCTCTATTTCTACCCGAAATGCTGCTAATTTTTCTATAAGATTTTCCGGACTTAAAAATATTGTTTTAAAACCCGTTTCAACTCGGTTTACGGTTTTAAGCTCTACTTAACTTGGTTTACTATTTTAAAAACCGAATCAACATCTTTTTCTGTTTTTAAGCATTTTAGTTGTCTATCAATCCCTATAACTGCCCAAGCATCTCTTGGGTAATCGAATTACTCATAAATTTCAACTTAAGTACTGGACCCTGCATTTTGCATTGATTCTCAAATCGGCACCACCAAGTTGTTTATTCTAGTATTTATTATATATGGATATATATATATATATGGGAGGTGCTCCTATGAGAGATACTCTTACCAAGTTTATGAGAGATGGGTGGGGGCCCTCACTTCCATATCCACTCTCACCAACTTAAATACAAGGACCCCCAACTTAAATGTGAAGGCCCCCACCCATCTCTCACCAACTTGGTGAGAGTATCTCTTACTAGAGCATCTCCCTATATATATATATATATATATATATATTTCTCACTCTGGTTTGTAGTCTTGTATGTGATCGGTGTCACTAAAATACTTACCCTGCCAAGGCTAGACCAGGTATCCCCGTGGCAGGGCCAAAGATTTCAGACGGCCGTAAACTCTCAGGTGAGTTCAAAGGTACACTCAGTCAGTTCGATTGGGGCAAGCAAATGCTCTCCCTTCCAAGGATTATGCGACGTGGTTGCTATTTAGAATATAGTTACTTTTCCGCTATTATTGATTATAGTATTTTACTCATGTTGAATTTGCCTAGACATACTGTTACTTGACCTTTGATTAATTAACATGTCATTTATATTATGCTTATACTTGCAAACTATGTCTTTTATCTTTGATACTTGCCAGGTGTTTTGTCTCAAAATTATATTTATCCGTAATCTTGTTATTTACTAATGAATTACTTTAAACCTAATATATATATATAGGGAAATATTCAAGTACATCTATCCCTCACCATGTGTGGTAAGGGACACCCCTTTTTGAGAAGTTTCAAATACAAAAGGGCTTTTGTACTTTTTGGGAAGATCCCCTTTTGTACTTGAATCTTTCCAAAAAGGGGTGTCCCTCACCACACATGGTGAGGGATAGATGCACTTGAATACCCCCCATATATATATATGTTAGTTATTTCTAATTTTATAAATCAAATTATTCTTCACAACATTTTCATATGTTGATCAATCTAATGCTTAACATGCTTCAATGGAAAAGAAAATCGGGCCACTACTCATTCATTTGGGGGCATATGGTGTGGATGTTTAAGATCAAGGAAAATAAGAACAATAGTAGTTATGAACATGGGTCAAGACCACAATTCCTTTGGATAAAAAAATCAAACATATATTGGTATCCAAATCTAAGTTATAGAACATACAAGCATTAAGACCCAAATTTACAAATTAACCCAACAACATAAATATATATTTTACATAAATGTAAAGTTTATCTATCATTAATGCATCGGAAGAAATTTGGAAGAGTGGTAGTATTAGATAAACAACGAGTCAAAGATGACGTAGGAATCAAGGAATCTCATTGTGATCTCATCATTTTTTCTTTTTGTGATGAACCATGTATATCTTCTAGAAAATCTCTAATTATGTGCATACCATGTGTATTTAGAGAACCTCTAATTGCGTCTAGGGTGATTCTGAACACACCACCAGTTTTTCTGAGCACACCCACCTTAAAAAAAAAAAAAGCTTGGACATGACGAAAATACTCGTAAATTGCGTGCATATTCTGTGCATATCTCATGTGCACGGGCATGAAACGCCGTGCACATGATACATGCACGGTTTTCTACAGTTGTACACCTCTTCTGTGCATGGCTCTGAAACTCCGTGCACCCCTTTCTGTACACGGGTGGAGCAAGTTCGTCAATCAGAAGAAGCTTTGTTATGGTGATTCGGTGCTGTTTATTAAGCACAGGAGTGGGGAGCTATTTTTGGGGATTCGTCGGGCAAGATCAACAACCGGCGGTGGTGTTGGGCGGTGGAAGATAAAAGGTGGGAGAGGGAGAGGAGAGGAGAGGAGAGGAGAGGCCACATGTGATAACGGGCGGCGGGTGACAGGCAGAGAGCGGGAGAGAAAAAGGGGGAGAGGGAGTGGGAGAAGCAGAGGTTGAAGGGATTTTGGGTAGGGGCCGGCGACGGGGGAGAGAGGAAGAGAAAAGAAAAGAGAAAGGGGGGAGGGGGGAGAGGGACGAGGGCTACTGGCGGCTGGCGAAGGAGATAGAGAGGGAGAGGGATCGACGGCGGGGGGGTGGGCGGAGGTGGTTGGAGTAAGGAACAGGAAATGAGAGAGGGAGAAGAGAGGAGAGGAGAGGAGAGGAAAGGAGAGAAGAGAAGGTTATTTTGGATATTTTTGGAATTGTGGGTGGGCTCAGCAAAAGAGGTGGGTGCAAATAGAATTTTCCTTGCGTCTATACCTTGTGTACAACTAAGTCATGGAGACACTTTCCGTAAATAATATAACAATTGTCAGATAGAGATTCTCTAGATTTACATGGTTCAACACAAATAGAAATGGGATCATGGTGAGATTCCTAAACAAGATTTATCTCTCATAAAATATATTTTGTATAAATGCAAAGTCTATCTCTCATTAATACATTGGAAGAAATTTGGAGGAATTGTAGTATTAGACAAACAAGATTCATAGATGACATTGGAAATCAAGGAATCTCAACGTGATCTTATCTCTTTTTTTTTCTATTTGTGTTGAACTACGTATATCTAGAAAATCTCTAATTGTTTGCAGACTAGAGATTCTCTAAATATACACTTTCAATAGAACTACAAGAGGATGAGATCACGTGAGATTCTTTGATTTCCTACATCATCTTTAACTCCTTGATTTTGTCTAGTAGGTGGCAAGTTTTAAGTTTGCTTTCTACAATTAGTAGGGAGATAAGGAACAACTATATATGTATCGTTTATGAAACTATATTAGCATACGGCTAGAGATTCTCTAGATATACACGTTCAACATAAATAGAAAAAGGATGAGATCACATGAGATTTCTTGATTTCCTCTGTCATCTTTAACTCCTTGATCTTCCCTAATAAGTGGCAAATTTCAAATTTTCATTCCACAATTAGTAGGGATATAAAGAACAACTATGTATCTTCTATGAAACTAATATTAGCAGATGGTTAGTGACACTCTAGATATACACATTGAACATAAGTAGAAAAATGATGAGAATACATGAGATTTCTTAATTTCCTCTATCATCTTTAACTCCTTAATTTTCTCTAATAGGTGGCAAATTCAAATTTGCTTTCTACAATTAGTAGGGAGATAAGGAACAACTATGTATCTTTTATGAAAGTAATATTAACATAAGTTATCGGTGGGAGAATACAAACAAAAAATTTGGCAAAACACGGTCTTTTAACTTCAAACTTCTTGTTTCTTTTCAAAGAAGAATATTGAAGATAAAATCACAAAAATGTGATTTCATCAACCTCAATCAATGCCATAAATTAACATTGAGTTTCTTTTCAAAGAAAGATACAAATACTAGATCTACTCAATGGCAAAAGTCAGTCTTTTAACAAAAAAAACATATCACTTATAAATTACGTTCGAGTTTCTATTGCAAAGAGATATACAAGAATCAAAAGTAAAATTACAAGTTGAATCCTTTAACAAGAATTAGTATATATACTATGATAATTTGTTTATATTTAACTAAAGAAATTAATATTATATTTGTCTTCAATAAAAGAAAAAATAACCAAAAGTTAAAAGGTAAATACTTGATCTTAAAATAAAATCAGTGAGTATAAGTTAATGTTGTGTTTATCTTCGAAGAATTAATATTGTTTTTATCCCAATGAAAGAAACAAATAAAATGATGAAGGAGTAAAACTTGGAGCCCTTTAACTATTTTAATAAGTATTCATAAATTTTCGTGCTTATCAATGAAGGAAATTAATATTGTGTTTATCTGCCAACGGAAAAAAAAAATATATACCACAGTCATTAGGCAAGACTTGGAGTCTTTTAACTAGAATTAGTAAATATAAATTAAATCTGTATTTACCTTCAGTGAAAATAACAAATATAAAAAAAACAAGCTAAAGTTGCCACCCTTTGACAAGAATTAATAAATATAATATCTTCAACAAAATAAATGAATATCAAGAAACGAAAAGGTTATTATTAACATAAAAAAATACCAAAAGTGATGTGAAGAGTCACTTGGTGGATGCTTAGGTTGATAGTTGGACCATTTTTTCTACTAATTAATATTTCACGCTTGTCAGCTTCCTCCCTTAAATTGAACATTAAAACCATTTAATCGGTTAGTGTTGATTGATTTGGATAATAAAGGGTTAGTATAATCAATGGTTAAATTCAATTATTAAAACCTTTGTTATAATAAATGTTCTTGGTCATCTATTTTGCATCTTATATGGTTAAATGATTATCATTGCCCCTCTCATGATGATCATAAAAATTTGGGGCCCACTAGACTGTGAAGGCTAGAATTTTTAGGCCTTGAAAGATAGAGTCCGGATCCGCTGTTCCGGCCAATCAAGTGAGGATACATGTGTAGGTTGCCAACTCAGTTGTACAACCTCAGTTGACCGATTCTTGGAGTGAATAAAATAAAAGTATGGCGTCTTTCTTACAAATAGGTAAAGATTTATTTCAAAAGAGAAACCTTAGAGAAAAAACGTCTCCTCCAAAGGTGTGTCTGTTTCGTTCATCTCCTCAGGCAATGGTACCCATTAGAGTCCAACCTTCTTCTTCTCATAAGAGAGAAGCCGCCAAAACACACCTGCATCTAGGTGTATCTCCTCTCTTTCACACTCACCCTTGTTAACAAGGGCGGACCAAGAAAATGGAACTAAGGGGGGCAAATGAAAATTATTAAAAGAAAATTTAAAATTATAAAAAACTTAGTGGTAAAAAATAAAATTTTGAAAACTTAAGGGGGGACATGGCCCCCTAGGCCTACATGTAGGTCCACCCTTGCCCTTGTAGCAAGATGGCTACTGGAACCACTTTTTTTTTCAAGTGAGCCTCTCTCTCTCCCCCACTCTGGCTTTGAACAAGCTAGCCTTTTGTGCTCTTTCATAAGTAGCCATCTTTTTTCTGTTATTTTTTGATGAGAGCTCTTTCATGAGTCCACTTTCATAAAAGCATGTAGAAACGAAACCATTAGCTACTGTTCCACCTTTTCTGCTTTTTATTTATTTATTTATTTATTTATTTCAGCACTACTTATATGTAAAAGAGCTAGAAGAGCTTGCTATCTATTCTTTTTGTATCTTGTTTTTCAACCATTTCTCTTCTACATTGGCTTTCTTCTTCTCCCACTTTACCTCTTATTAGCTTTTTGATATTCTCTTCTGCATGTTACCTTTTCTTGTCATTTATATATCATATATGATATTAAAAACTACAACAAATTCTTCTTAGAGTACCAATCACTTGATCTAGTCTCTCTTTCACCTTTAACCATGTCCCATGTCCAATTCAATTCCCTTTTGGAACCGGATCCAAACAGGGAAACCCTGCTTGGACCAATAAGGGGGTGAGACATGGAGGAGATGTCAAATCCCATCTCCTCCAATGAATAAAAACAAACTCATCTCCCCCATGTGGCACCCCCTTATTGCTGTTTGGTCCAAACAGGGGATCTGTTTCCTTCTTTTTTTGATATTTCTGCTCTGCGTTTTCCAATCGCCATCTTCCTTTTTCCAGGCATGGCCATGGAGTCTTTTATAACGAACATTGACCCCACTTGTTTCATCTCATCTCCCCATTTGGGTCATGACCTATTTACATGTATGAATTCATGAAATTCCTATTTGTTGATGGAAATCTATTGTCTGTTGAGGAAGATGGAATCCAATGGAGCATTCAATCCCTTTCATGGATAATTTAGGAAGGCCTGTTAGAAAAAAATGTTAATATCATTTACTAATGGATAATAGAGGCTTTACCTTATATTCTTATCTGGAGGCTTTACCTTATATTCTTATCTGGATAATGAAGGCTTTATCTCACTTTAACTTTACTAGTAAACGTCCTAAGTTGTTTGAGCAATTCACTTGTATAGTGAATTGAAGTAAATGGTCACTTTAAGAGACAAGAAAAAAAAGAAGATCATATACAACATATAGAATTTCAAAACTCACCTTCCTCGTTTTTTTTTATATAAAAAAGGTCCTATTGGTGTGGGATGAGAGAATAACTTTTTGAGATTTTTTAGGGAGCTGATTTTTTAAATTCTTTTCCTAAAGATGTAGCTACATTGTAATTCCAAGAGGCGTCCCGTGTTTTACAATTAAAAAAAGTTTCCTACGAAATTCATATAAAGTGGGCCCCATGTTTTATTCTAAAGGCGGGTCTCATATTGTAATTTCAATGTAAGCTCATGTACAACAAATCCTAAGGTGGTGGGTCCACATTGTAATTTTTAAGATGGGGTCGCCTTTTCACAATAAAAAAGGTGGGTCCCATGTACCATAATGCATAAAGGTGTCATTCTATTCAGAATCCTCATAGGGCCTATTTCTTTACTCGCCAAGAATTTAGGATGTTGGGGATTTTGGAACATGATGTGACATATTGTCACTTAGCATTTGCAAATGCCTAGTTTTTTTTTTTTTTTTGCTAAACATTTCAAAACTCCACCCACCTGAAAGATCTCAAATGACCTCTGAGAGTTTAGGGCTTATTTATTTGCCAAAATTTAAGGAATTCATGTCTGGTGAGTTGTTGAAATCCCATATAGGGTGGAATTCCTCGATGCTCTATTGGACTTGAGCATCTAGAAATTCCACCAAAATGCAAAATGGCTGAGATTTTCGAATTCCCATGTTTGACACACTGAGAAGAATTCTTAATTTAGATGATTCATTTGATTCACTAGAAACAACCTTTCCTCAAAGAGGATTTCTCAGGACAATTCCAAGTTAGGCAAACACAGAGGAATCCTACCATTTGCACTATATGTGATCAAACGGTTGTATATATTTTTTTTGCAAATAGTTTAAAATCCATATAAACTCAAGGCTTGAAATTTTACACCATAGCCATTGTTAGTTCTTTAGAGAATGTGAACGGTTCATATCTTGCAAATGGGGCCCACAAAATAAAAAAATAAATTTTTATGCTCTAGTCTTCTTCTCAAATATCTCAAAATCCATGACGGATCAACGATTGAAATTTGAGCCCCTAGTCGTGTTTGGTCTTCAAGAGAACGTGAATGGTTCAGATCATCCTTTGGTGCCCATAAAAACAAAAAAATATCAAGAAAGTGGAACTGCTACAAAATCCCTTTTTTTTTTTTTTTTTTGTTTGCACTGTGGGAGATCAGCGGTCAGAAGTTTTTTCCCTAATTTTCTCATGATTCATGAAGAATCACGTTGCTAAATTTGACCTAGCAGGCAATTTGGGCCTTCTAAAGAGTTTGAACAGTTCAAATGGAGCCCACAGAAGTCCAGAAGATCTAGATCCAATGATTTGGATTTTTTTTTTTTTTTTTTTTTTTTTACAGATATCTCAAAATCAGTTATGAATCAGCGGCTAATATTTGACTTACCAGCCGTTTTGGGCCTTTTAAACAAGACTATCGGTTCAGATCTTAATTATGGGACGTGTAAAAACCAAGGTCTTGAAATAAAAGGTGATCCTTACACTAGTGTGTGAAACACTATAGCTCTGCACTTCTATCCTTCCGTGGCTTCTCAATGTTTGATGCGGGAGGGTCTGACTGAGTGAGCCTTCAAAAGCATGGATCCGTGGATTCTTTGATGTAGTTTTTCTTGTGTTACAAAACTTGGATTTTCCACGGGAATACAGAAAATCGAGAGGGAATCCTCTCCTCGAGAATGGTTACCAAACGTGTCCTAAGACTTAAAAGAAAGTTAGGCAAGAATGTTCTTAAAAATAATTTCAAAGACAAGCCAGGCGATTTATCGGCATTTTTCAAGAGTCCTGCCCCACTTTGAGAATTAACTCAATCCATGGGTTGGTTTTAGAAAATATACAAAACCCAAGTACTCTGTCTCACAATCTCCCAGGTAAAATCGAAGTCAATGAGTGCCTTCAGGCCTATATGATTGGCTAATCAGTGCTGACTTCTGGATATTAGTAAGGCAATAAGGCATGACTAATCATGGCTAATCAGTGCCTTCAGGCCTATATCAGTGGGACTCATTATTCTGCAATCCAGAGGCCAAACTGCTGACCTGGTTGATTCCAGTATGTATGGTTGATACATGGCCCATAGATCTTCCCAACCGAACAAAGAAATTGCTCACTTTGAACATAAACAAGAACAAATGTTGCAAGGTTGGGATCTCTCTCCAGGCACACACTAACTAAATTTAGGGGGCATAGTCTACTCAAAGGGGTGATATATATAGCAGACTCAGACTAGTAGTGAGACCACCCAAATAAATTCTCAAGAACAAGTAATGATGTTAAACTGGCAGCTGTACATGCAACGCAGTCTTGAAGAAATAGTTCATGAGAAAGGAAGGGGGATCATTCAGCAAGGAAGAATGACTTGATCAACATCTAAGAGGCTTGCAATGCTACAAGGATGAAACAGCAGCAGTGATCAAAATAAAATTCATAAACAGAATTTACATAGATAGACAGACTAAACAATTAAACATTCTGCATTGTGAGAAGAGAAGAGTCAAAGGGACAACACCCCCTTGTATCCATTTCAATTCTAGCATTCTACAAAAGAAACACATATTGAGAATGATGGTTTTGAAATTCCAGAGACAGTGCAAGATCATTAGATCAATGAACATTTAAAAGGAATCTGAAAATTTTTATATTTCACAAACCTAGAGTCACAGCAACATCTAAAATTAAAGCGTCATTGAGAACACCCATGCTCCCATTCTGTCTTTGTAGACCTACAATCCTCAAAGACAATGTAAGTTTCTTACTCAAAGTCTCAAACATTCTCTTCAGCTTGTAACTTGACTTGAAAGATACTTCGCACTTGAGATCATATTCTTGAAGACTACTTAAACGCAACATTCCAGTTATCATCTATATATCTATGCTTGTTTTCAATGTAATACTAACTTCAATAAGAAAGTCTACAAAATTGCAGAGTGTTGGAGTAAACCCAAGCCAACAAACACATTACAAAATTCAAGTCCTACATAATTATCAGGAAAATAATTCATCATAATACCTGCAAATAGAGGCAATGGAGAACATGTCATTGTCCAATCCCCAACAATTCTGAAAGATAATCTCCCCAACAGTCTCGCAGACGATGAACAAGGCGCTGAGAGACTTATTGAAATCTAAGTCATTTAAAATAAATCTACTCCAAAAATTAATCTCAAATTTTACATACCCTTGGTTGGGTTGACTTCTTGATGTAAAAATTAGTGATCGACACAATCTAATGAATATTCATATCACTCTTTTCATCAAATAGTTAATCCAAATTGACATAAAGTTCGAGAATGGCCCCATACACCTCAATGGCAATTTATTTTGAATGGTTTTGATTTTAACTGGAAGGTTTACTGCTACTACTATGGAGGATCTGTGATATCAAGTAGTCTATTCATGGGGTCCAATCATGTCTTCTATCAAATAGTCCCACAAACTTTATCACGCACTTCTCGTGCTCAACGACCCAACAAAAGGTTCCTAAATCCTATTCCTACCTCATGATAGTTTAATCTTTTTATTAACACATAATATACCAATTCATTCATTCTTAATATGCCTCAATTAGTGGAAAAGGAGGCAGAAATGTAGCAAAAGAAACCAATAGAACAGGCACCACTTTCTGACTATGTGTTTAAATTAAGCAGTTAATCATTAAATGATTTGATTGAAATCTGCATGTGCTGATTTCTGGATGAGCCAAATGGAAGTGACGGTTGAGATTGTCCGATCGGTGGAAAGGGACTGCACTTTCTGTTTATGAGGTAATCAGTCAGCTCAAAATTCATCTCATACATTAGCACATTCAACAGCACAAAGAGTAACTTGATTTAAGACTACACTCGTGGTAATGACCATCAACCATCCACCCATTTGTGCCTGGGCCATTTTTAATCAAAATTTTCTTGTTCTTGCAGCACTAAGCAGAAAATGATATGATTCTTTCAGTAATTACAATTTCTTTCAATTCAAACACATTTCAGAGAACTGTGCTTTCCTTTAAACTAAGTACCCCATAAATCTGATTGTTAATTCCAGTCAAGGTTTGAAAACTCAGCTTCAGGCAGTCAATGCTGAGGGTCAAAACTACTATGATGGTTCAAACCACAGTAGTTGAAACTATTTTAATTTCTCTGTTCTGGTTAGTTTTTCATTTAAAAAAATGATAAAATCTAGGGTTGGTTCATTTGAAAGTTCTATCTTAAGACCCAAGTTGAACAAGTAAAATTATTTAGGAAGATGTGCAATGAAAGGAATGTGATAAAAGTTGTTAGTGGTGTGATTAGCTCCACCTACATTTGATGTGGACAGGTCCTCTGATGGGTCACAATATGGATTTGTCATATGCTGAAGATCTCTCTGATCAAACAATGCTATCAATGTGGTTCCATTCCTCACTTTTTTTAACATAAAAGTTTTCTTCATCTTCCACTTCGGCCAAGCCCTCTCCAATGTAGCAACCACAAAAGGGATCAAATAAATTGAGGCCATGACCTAAAAATAAATGGCCTTTTTCTCTAGGTAGATGAGATGAATTAAACCTGCAATATGTTGGTTGCGATAATGAGAACCTTCCAACTCTACTGCAGGCTCTTGTCCAATAAATTATCTTTCCTCTTTTTATGCTCCTCTTTCAGATGTAGACCAACACAAAAGAAAGCACCTGCTCTTCATTCAATGTCCCATGAAAACTTTTGATATTCTGATGCCCCCCAGTAGCTTTTCTTGCCAAAGAAAATTTTCTGTAGTTTTTTTAAATCTGAATTTCTGATTTTAAGCATAACCAATCTTTCAATGCATCCAAAATTCAATAAGAATCTACCAATAATCCCCGCAGGAGCAGACCCCATTCCTGAAGTGATGGAAACGACTCGAATCTCTCACAATTATCTCGCGTCCAACAACTTTTGTTATCAGTTTTATGGCACAATGGCAATCACCACACACACGGAGATTCTTCATCACTGTTATCGTGCTTCCTTCTACAGTACAGAGAAGACCGAATGCGATAGCAAGCCTCTCACTATGGTGAGACAGCATCACTTCCTTCTGTTCATCCTCCACATCATGCAATGCAAGCCTTTTATCAGAAACATAGCCAAGTTCCTTCAATTTGCCAGTCAATGAATCCAGCTTGGCATATATTTCTTTGCTCATTGGGTGGGACCTATCTCCACTCAAAAACTCATGCTTCAATCCTTTCAATGTAATCCAACTGCACCCAGGCATCTTTACAATTCCTCGATCTTTCATAATCTTTCTGATTTGTGAGACATCATTCCATCTTTCACACGAAGCATAGATGTTAGATAACAGAATGTACACGGCAGAGCTATTTGGTTCTATATCAAAAATCTGTCTTGCGGCTCTTTCAGCCAGTTCAACATTAGAATGCACCCTACAAGCACTAAGCAGAGCTAGCCAAACCATGGAATTCGCTTTCACAGGCATGTTTTCTATGAACTCTTGTGCTTCCTCCAAGTTCCCAGATCGGCCTAAAATGTCCACCATGCACGCGTAGTGCTCGAGCTTTACTTCAATGGATGGGTCTTGATTCAACAAATCATAAAAATGCCTGCCCTTCTTTAACATCCTACAGTGGCTACAAGCAGTCAGCAACCCGACAAATGTGATTTCATCTGGATGCACCTTGTCACGTGTCATTTGGTCAAAGAACTCAAGCGCACGCAGGCCATACCCATGTTGTGCACAACCAACTATGACAGAGTTCCATGAAACAAGATTTCTATTGCTAATCTTGTCAAAAACAGCCATCCCATCATTCATGTTTCCACATTTGGAATACATGACAATGAGCGAGTTCCCCACAAAAACATCAAGATCTAAGCCTCGCTTAATAGTTTTTGTATGGATTTGTTTTCCTCTATCCAGAGCCTCCAGCCCACAGCAGGAATTCAATGCACTCGTGAAAGTAGATTGGTTGGGCTTGATTCCTGCCTTTATCATGTTGTAGAACACTTCTAATGCATCTTCATGTTTGCAATTTAAACCATAGCCGGTTAAAAGAGCTGTCCATTCAGCCACATTTCTACGCACATTTTCATTGAAAAACTTACGAGAATTCTCAATTTCCCTGCAGTTTGCATAAAGAGTAATAAGTGAAGTGGAAACAAAAGCATCAGCATCATTACCCGATTTTACAAGATGGGCATGAAGCTGAACTCCTTGCTCTAACGCACATATATTAGCACACACTGTTAATGCACAAGCATAAGTACTTGAAGTCGGTTCAACCCCTGAAACACGCATCCGTCGAAATAGTGCCAATGCTTTATCGCTCTCCCCATGTTGATCGAGCCCACCAATCATTGTAGTCCACGAAATCACATTTGGGCTAGGCATCTTTTCAAATAAATTACAAGCATCTTCAATTCTACCATTACTACAATACCCGAAAATCATCGAATTCCATGCTGCGGTATCCCTCCAATTCATCTTACGAAACAAGTCCTCTGCAACTTCGACTCTTCCAGACTGTGCAAAGCCGTCGATGATCGTAGTCCAAGAAATAACATTTCTTTCGGGCATTTCATCGAAGAGCTTCCGAGCAAGATCTAAATTCCCACAACTCAAACACCCCTTGATCATCGAATTCCATGAAACCACATCTCGAACAGGCATTGCATCAAACAGTTGGAGGGCTTCATCGATCCGATTGAGCCGAGAATAGCCAGTGATCATCATAGTACATTGATAAATGTCTGGGCATGGGATTTTTTCGAAAACGCGACGAGCCTCATCTAATTTCTCGTCTTTGATGTGTTTGGAGATGATTGAAGTCAATGAAGGTCTGAAAGAAGTAAAGAACTTCTTGCTGTTGATTGAATCAAGGAATTTGAAAATATGAAAAATGGCGGGAGGGGGAGATTTCTGCATGGCGTTTCATAACAGTAACGGCCTCAACAGACTTAACGGTAAAATGAAAAAGCTTGTGTATATATATTTGCCACGTTGGCATATTTTGCTCCACTTGGCAGCCTGGACCCGTTGAGTCCAAAATCCTCTATGGCTTTGACTCGGAGATATTCTGAGTTAAAAGAGTAAAACTTCTTAGGAGGTCAACAACATGTGGGTAAGATTTCTATTTCTATTAAAAAAAAAAAATGTGGGTAAGGTGTGCACAAAGTTCACCAGCATTTTCTGACCCGTGTCGGATATTTCGAAGTTTTGAAATCCACAACGTACCGTGTCATATAATCGTATTGTATTCAATACTTCACTTTTTTTATATGTAAAATTCATGTCCTTGCTATGTCTATGGCATATCCATGCCGTATTTGGGCATCATAGTTTGTAAGTGCTTTTGTTTTTTTCCTGATTCAATCCAACGATAGTAAATAAGGAATGGATCTGTGTAAAGTTGGTGAATGGCAATTCATGGGGTGGGGGTTAGGTGCTTGTTGAATTTTATTGTCCTGTCCGGAACTGGTGCTAACAATGTTATATTGAGGCGCACACACTGATTCAATGTGTGCGGACTCACCTGATGGTCCATCTGACTGCACCACATATATCCCTTGAATTTCACACGTCCCAAAAAGGTTTGCACCCGACCGAATGGAGTGGATTGTTGGATCGAGAATTTGATATGTGTCCTTCTAGGTAATTTACAACATGAGTATATTGGTCATAAAAAAAAAAAAAATGCAGTGTGTGGTAAGAAAACATTAGTGTGTATTTAGCAACTCTATTAGAATATAAGGTACACACCTAAAAACTAGGTGTTTGGATAACTCAGAAGATATCCTATAATATTTCACTTTCTTATTGAAACCTTCATTTTAAAATATTCAAGTATATGCTGTATATAAAAATATTCTTTTATTAAGAAAAATATCAAAAATAACAATCAAAGCTTTTGTAACCATCCAAAACAAGGGTCTCTTTATAAAAGTTCTTATAGGACTCAATATTATATGGGCCTTCCGTGTTTATAGATTTTATATGGGTCCCATAGCCCTGTCATAATTATAATTGGATATATTAAATTGTGGTTCCCAATATTTGGTGGGCTCACGTTGAATAAACAACATTGCTCGTGGTTTTTGACATTTAGTACAATAATTTTTAATTAGATTGGCCCTACCATGGCTACCAATATTAAATCACTTAAGCGTGACTACTAGTTAGTGGAATCCTATTAGGTCAATCCTCTCTATTTCTCTCTTCATTTCTCATTTGGGTGCATCACTTGCGAGAATTTTATAAACTGCCACTTACTTTAAAGGTATATTGAAATTTGTAGATATTATCAAAACACCATAAGTGACACAATATTATAATACGTCACTATTTTATTACGTGATAATAAAATCTTACAATATTCAAATTTGGTGATATTATATTCTGCCTTTATCCAAACATCCCCTAAAGATTTACTCGATGATGTTGCTCATGGTTGAAGTTTTTTTTATCCTCAATCTCCTCTTGCAAGGAATCCTTTCTACCTTTCAGTTTTTCAAACACTTTAATAGGAAAGGCTTGGCAATTGCTTTCTATCAAATTGGTATATTTGATTGGCACTTGTACGTCTCCTCCATTAATCATCACTCTTTACTGTTTCTGAAGGTACATACAAACGGGCTTCTAAAATGAAATATGAGTTCATGGATTGTTTAAATACACTAAGATAAGAATAAGTGAAAAAGTATATTTGGATGGTCAAGATGGATGATAAAATCAAGAGTTCATGATCATTAGGGTAATCTACAAAGCTAAGCTTGGCCATTTGGTTTTGAGCCCAATATTCAGGCCATCCAAATCAATGGGCCCGATGGCAAGCCCAGGCGCCGCCCATCCTATTTTTGCTCTAAATGTGTTGGGCCAGGTTAGCCCTTTTCAGCAAATACGACTTAGAAAGGCCCAGTTCAACAGGTCCGATCTCAAGCTTAAAAACACAACCCAAATTCAGTTCAGTGCAGGTTATGCCCGAGTCGGGCTTGACCTAGCCCGATCAAGTTATTCTTGAAGTGTCACAAACACCAGTAATATTTTGAAAATGCTAGAATGTAATGAGAATTCATAAATTCATCTAAATATTATTGAAGTACTTTAAAAATATCAATGAATTGAGAATGTCACAGGAAAACACGAGAAAATATTACGAACTTGAGACATAGTGAAATCAATAACAATGATATAGAATCAATTTTGTCTAAAATGTGTTGCATATTTATTATAGTTATTCTGAAATTAGTTTGTTTTCTGCTTACATTTTCCAATAATATCCAAAAGAAACTTCCTTCAGTTTAGTTTCCCTAGAAAGATCCTAATTGTGACAGTGCTGCATAGGAGTCATCCACACAATCTCATTTGGTGAGATACTGATGGTTACTTCTCCTGAATTGAGTGGGCCTGGCCTCTACACCTAATGGAGCTAGTCTTGACTTCTCCTTGTCCTCATTTATTTAAAGAAGTAGATTGCAAGGAATTGATAGGGAGGGATGTCTTCCAATATCATTTCTATCCAAAGATATAGTGCTCAATAACTGCAAGCCTGACTTCACCTGCAGTTTGGTAGTTGAAATTGGAAATAATCTAATGTGATGATTGAACCTTAGACCTATACTTAAAAAAAAACAAAAACCAATTTGATGGGGTTTGGAAGAACATGAATGACTTGCATGCTGTATTAAAATTGATGTGATCAAGCAGATTTGAGAAAGGGAAATAATGATGCTAATACAGCAGGTTGATTTTCTTTTGATCTCTTTGTAGTTGGGCCCAGAGAGAGAGAGAGAGAGAGAGAGAGAGAGAGAGAGAGAGAGAGAGAGAGATGGGTATTATTGTATAATATATAATTTACATATTATTGTATCCTTGCAACCAATGGGCTCAGAATCAATCCTGAACCTGAATTGACATCTACTAGGCTGTTGGACTTGAACTGAACCCAAGCCCATATGTAAAATGGGTCTAGATCCTGGATCTGCGCCTATTTTCCAGGTCGGGTCCATCAGTTTTTCTTGAAAGAGACTGGATCTCAGTGTGACCTTGAACTATTTGAAGAGCACAGCACTGGGTCACAAGTCTTTTATCTAAACCTAGTCCGTTCGCTTGTTGGGCCCAATATTATTCTCAATAAGTTGCAGACCAAGAGCTAAGAAGGCCCATTCCATCTGCGTTAAGCAGGCTGGGTCAGCCTGTTGGACACTTTGATTGAGACAGGCCAAACCCAGCTCATTGACAATCATGGCTGAGAAACAGTCACTCCACCCCAAATCTGATCTGAACTGGGGCCTGGGCTGCGTACATCTACAAGTCATAGTTCTACATACATGGTTAAAGTGTCAAGTAAACTCAACCGGCACCCGTTGTAGGTCAACCTGACCTAACCGGCATAACCCGTTTAACCTGACCCAATGTGTAGAAGCATGGCCCAAACTCAACCTATATCAAATAGTAATGCTATATTTAAGTTAAACTGCAAGCCAAAAAAAATGCCAACATGAAATAAACTATTCTAAGTATTAAAAAAGTTAAAACATTAAATTGTTTAAATGGGTTTCTGAATCCAGGTTGGCCTTAAACTAACCCATTAAAAAAGTTAGTTGGGTTATACTTATATAGACGTTGACCCCCATTAATATTGTGGATCAGTCTCTCTCAACCTGTGACTGACCAACACATGTTGTCGGTTGGGTCAAATTTTGCTACCCCTACATCAGATGGAAAACCTCCAGCATTCATGGTCATGGCAGTGATGCCTGCTACAGGAGTACCCTATGCACTCTGAGAGAGGACCCCAAAGTAGTGTTTCAGCTTTTATCATCATATCTGGGCCATCCCCATGTGGGCCACACTTGAATGGAGTTGCAGTTGTGGGACCTACATGAGTTTGAGAGAGGAGGACTCAACATCAACATATATACACAATGGTCCATTGAGTGTAAAGTGTGAAACTCACAAGTAGGCCTTAGTATGGGCCCATGAGCCCACTTCAATGAATACATTACTTACCACGTGCAAATCGTTTATGTAGAAGAAGGCAGGAAGTCGGTGGACTATAAGAAGAAAGATGAATCTATTGAGCTTTTCCTTGTTTTGGCTTCATTCAATCAAAGATTCAAGAGGATGATGTGAATTTATTAAGTTTCTTTTGGCTTCATTCCATCAAGACTTTGTTAGTGGAATATGTGATATAATCAACTCATGTTTCTGTCTGGTCTAGATATGTTTCTTATAGCATTGCTTCTTCACACCATCATAAGAATGCTTATATGTTTTTATAGTAATCAGGGCAAGGATATGGTGTGACTAGTCATGTGATTCTTTAACCTCTCTTTTGGTGTGACATTTGAGTCTTTCCCTGTAGGCTTCAGACGCTTCTAAAGCATGGATCGGATCTAACTGGGTTGGCTCGCTATGAATGCGATCAGAATTGCGTCGAGTAAGATAAAGCATAGATGCGGTAGCACCCTGAATGAAGAAGATGATGGATGGTTCAGACGGTTCAGATCTAGTGAAAGAAAGAAGGAAAAGGATCTCCAGGAGTCTCTCTCCAGGAGTGTTAAAATTTTTACAGCTAGCCTCTCCCATATTTATATATAGTCTTCAGGTATAACGATAGAGGGTTTGATTAAATAAATAATGGATAGAGAGTGGGAGACTTCCTTATGAGGTTCCATTTAGGCATGTCTAAATTAGGATCTGTTTTGAGTCATGATCATAAAAGAAAGAGTATCAGAAAAGATGCATCTCTTTATTTAGGTTTGTAAGGTTAACTTCACGATTCTTCGGTCGAAAGT
Source organism: Camphora micrantha (assembly GCA_003546025.1). Lineage (NCBI taxonomy): Eukaryota > Viridiplantae > Streptophyta > Magnoliopsida > Laurales > Lauraceae > Camphora > Camphora micrantha. The sequence goes on from QPKB01000002.1 coordinate 15,754,625, forward strand.
CTCTCTCTTGCCCAGCTAAGGTGGCTGAGCCCTGGGAGGCCCAATTGACCTAGAAGTGAATTGTTGGGGAATTATGTGGCCCGACTGTCATTGGGCCCACGCCAGATCAAGCCCGACAGTGTGCCGTGGATGAACTCCCAACAAGTCTTGATATGATTGAATCAGATAAGGATCAAACTCTTGGTGGTAAAGTTAGGATCATGTTCAGACTCTAGATTTGACAAAATTCTCATGCTGGTCAGGAGATGTGAGATTCCAAGAGGGATAGTGTCCATAGTAGTCATGAATCCCCAAGCACACGTCGAGAATGGGACTCTCAGCCACTAGCAGCGTGTTTGGCATTATTTTGGAAATATTTCATTCCGAGAATGAATGGAAAAAAAAAAAAAATGTCCGATAGGCACTTTCTCTCCATTTCTATAAATCTATAAAATCTCTCCCTCTCTATCTCCCTCCTCTCTCCATCTCTCAAGATTTTCTCTCATGTCAGTCAAACACATTTTTTCTCATTCGTTCTCAAAATAAGATTTGTTACTTCTTTCATATGAATTTGCATGCTCCCTCCCTCTTCTCTTATAGTCATTGTACTAAAATAAAATGTTGGATTCCACACCTCAAGATGCCCATGGAAAAAAAAAATACATTGCGGATTCCATCAGTTGTGGGGTCTAAGACTGTATCCAAATCCTGGCTTAATTGGTCTATTAAACCTATATCTTCATCAGTCCTATTATATCAAAGCTAGGGAAGTAGTAAAATCTTTTTCACAAAACAAACAACTGAACCAGTAAGACCCACCATTAGGATGGAAGTTACCTAGATTGTGCTCTACTGGAAATACATATGGGCAGGGGTGGAGCTAGGAAATTTGGCTTGGGGTTGGGAGGCACTATGTAAAATAAAGTTCCAATATGAGAAAACCTAAAACTTTCTTTAACATTGTAAGGTTTTTCAGATTTCTGAAAGGCAAATATAAAAAAAGAATAAAAATTTTATGTAAGAGACTTAAGGGTTTTCCAAATTTTTGAAGGGGCCATGGACACCCTAGCCCCCCTCCAGTTCCACCTCTGCTTGTGGGTAGTTTGTATTGGGAGTCTATTTTCAAATGGAGGGTACTAGTTCAGATGCTCTAAGGCTCTAAATCTAAACTTTGTCAAAGACCCACAAGTAAAACCCACTCTCCGAGCAAGAGAGGGTGATCCTCATCTAGGAATGGAATAAGACCTAGTGCCTTAATGCTCTACAAAACTAAAAGAATAAAAGGCAAAAAAAGAAGAGGGCTCGAGTGAGAAACGAATGATATTGGATCAATGTTGAAGAGACAGAGGCTTGTTTCTTTATTAGAATTTATAATGACAAGAATTTGGGATGTTGGGATTTTTTTAGACATGATGTGATGACTTGTCATTGACACTTGAAATGCCATATTTCGTCAAAATTTCAAATTCTTACAAACTAAAAGGTCTCATACGACCTTTTGGAGTCTCTAGAATTTCACTATCTATGCATTTTGTTGGAATTTCAAATGCTCCACCAAGCGGAGGGATTTGGAGTTCTACCTCAAGGGGCACAACTTTTGGAGAATTTGAGATTCTTCTAAACATGAATTCTTGTAATTCTGGTAAAGAAACATGGAAGGTGCTTTGCTAGGGTTTCTTATAAGAGAAAGAGGAGAGATGAGCCAAGGAAGATACTTTTATATGGTAAACTTGTCATGTGACAAAAGATATAAGGGAAGACTTATCCAAAAAAAAGTTTGAATATGTCTATGCACTTTAGATGTCAGGGTCTAAATTAATTCTTGTCTTTTTTTGTAACCTTTTGAAATGGTGGCATTATGTCTTAAGCTGATTGAAGTAGATGTTTAGTAAAACCTTTCCGAGCGATCTAAAATCAATTTAAATCAATTTTGAATCAAATAGAGGAAAAAATCGCAAACCCTATTTATTAATATTTTCATGCAAATGTGATAATTTTTATAGCTTTGATAGGATTATCAGATAATTCGATAGCAAATTTGAAACCCACATCATACACAGTATTTCTAATACGAATCAAGTCTCAACTAAATTAATGTATGAGCCTATTAAGACAAAGTGTACTTGAAATATAATCCATGTCTACTTATTAATTAAGTAGGGGCTCCCTCTGATCATGAGAAATGTCAATAATCTTGGAAGACTTCATTGCATCATCATTATTGATTTTTTTTTTTTTTTTTGGTAAAACCTCCTAGTTTTCTTTCTTTCGAGTCCAAAATTTTTGAAGAGCTTTTTTTTTTTTTTTTTTTTTTTACACCCTCGAATATTTGTAAATAGGCCCATGTGGTTTCATTATTTAATCATACATCCCTTCTTTTTCATTATAATACCTTTTGCACCTCCAAAATTTATAGCCCTAAGTGGAATTGTAGCAACTGTTAGGCTTGAGTGTGGAAATGATGCTTTTGCCCATGCCATTATCCCTTTCATCAACACCCATTCCCCCTTGATTGGATGCCCTCTTTATTCCACCATTCATTAAATATCTGCACCACTTTCACAGCTGGTGACTGGCAACATCCTCTCTGGACTTCATATTCATAGGAAAGACCATTGTGACTATGTATAGAGTAATAATATTTTCATAAATGATGACACTCATACCCATTTGTGCTTGATAGATGTAAGGCAAAGCTATCATTTTGCTAAAAAAAAAGAAGGAAAAAGAGAGCATTGCCACATCCCTTGTTGCCCTTTCCACATCCTATTTTTTTAAGACCATCATACACATTCATGAAATGACCAAATCATCATCAATTAATTATTTCATTGGTCATGCAATTTCTCTGTACACTACCCACAAAAATTTAGTTTTCCCTCCCTTTTTGAGAATCCTCTCCCTCTCCTTCTTCCTCAACTCCTCTTTTTCTCTTCCATTCTCTTCCAGTACATCCCCTATTTCTCTTTCCATTTCTCCTTTCTCTTCTATTCTCACTATATTCATCTCACAAAGGATGATTTATGTGATTTTTGAGGGCCAAAGGGATGCGATCGATTTTTTCTTTTGCGTTTTTATTCAAGTGTGTCGTCGCGAACTATCCGGCCCTTATTGGTCGAACAAATTAGCTTTGTTCAGCTGTGAGTGGTGAACAAACTTATATTGTTCGGTCCTGAGTGGCCAAACATATTCACTTTGTTAAGCATACATATCCAGCCACATTTAGATCCAATCCATCCAACATATATATATATATATATATATATATATATATATGTATCCAATCAAATTCATATCCATCAAACACATACGTATCCAACCACATTCCCATGAAATTCAATGTAACAAAAAAAGTAATCAAAATTTACATCAATAAAATTCGATGTGACCAAGTACGTCCAACACACACCCGGGTTATAAACGAAACCCATCACGTCTCTCCTTTAAACAAAAGAAACAAGAAAACACATCATATGGCCCTCCTGTTGGTGCGGGTGCAGGTGTATGTCCTCGCTTGAGTACGGGGCATGGGTTGTTGACATCTTCGAGAGAGGCTCCTCGATTCAATCCGTACACCAGCTCAATAGCCAAGTATAGGTCATATGGGGTTTGAATGCTCATATCATATCCCCTTCGAATGATCGGTCTTGTGATGCTTTGCAAATAAGGGATACACTACATTTGGAAATTCCCAAAAAGAAATCAGTGCTCGATTAGTGTTACGATCGAAATATATCATGAATAAGATAATTGGTCTCATTAACCATACCAGCTAAGGGTCTATGGTGGAGCCACACTAAGAGTCTTGCACGTGTAGGTCATTTGTGGACGCCATATTTGGGTTTTTGGACAATCGGGTAAAGCAACTGTGCATATCAATCCATGTATCCAAGTACACAGTCCCATGGATGAGCCACTGGCACACTATAATTTATAGGAGAAAGTACATGATTGAGCTAGCTCTCCCAAAATTGGTTTAGGTACTCGTACGCAATCGAATATTGGCTTGCGGTGGAACTATGCGTGGCGCGCTTCAGAGCAAGTGGTGCGGGAGGAATCTTTTGTACCATACTCAATTGCCTCAGTACCCTCTCGGGATGGTATGGCTCAATGATATCTATACATTTCAAGCAGCCGGTATAAAACGCAACCTCATGGCATGGATAGTCACCCTCTGCTGTCGATATGGACCCCACACTACCTGCACACAATAGAATAGACGCATTAAATAAAATACTATTAACAAATACTGTTAACAAGACCCTCAAACTATAGATTGCATATCATATTATCTTATGAGCTCTTAATATATCAAGTTCCTCTCGACGTATATGTAAAAGAGACATATCTCCTCTAGACTCCCTCTGTGGAATCCAATCATGCACCCAAGGCTGAGCTAGCTCGTACGAGCAACTAGGAGTAGGTATGCAATCATTGAAATGCTCAAATATCCAAGCCTTCATAAGGGTCAAATAACCAGTTATCTGCTCCATACCAACCCGGGCAGTAAATCCCAACTGTTTATACATATATGCCAAGGCAGTAGCACCCAAGGCATATGTATGCACCACATCCAAGTCCATTAACAACTGCAGATAAGTGACAGGGACCCACATGATGGACTTGTCAGTGAACAGTGTGTAGCCCGATATGTATAATAAGAATGCTCTCATTGCATTCTTAATCTATAACTCTGGGTCTACATAAGAAACCTGTCCAAATATGTCCCTTAACCACTCCAACCTCATCGACTTACCCCCGCACACCTGAAAGCTCATCGTGTGCATCCTCGGGTGACACGCCCAACTATGAGATGATCAGGTCTACCGCCCTCTCAATTGACAGTATATCAGTCGATACTAATCTATCTGTCAATGGAATCTCAATTGTAGTGCCCACATCGTCTAAGGTGATTGTCATTTCACTGAAGGACATGTGAAAGGTGTTTGTCATGGGCTGCTACGTCTCCACAAAAGCTAATACGACGTTCTTACTAATGAATCTATAAGATGCCGTAATAAGTGGAGACAACCCTAGCCATATCACCAAATCTATAAAGATGTTGTTAGGTGCTCCTTCAACATTTTGTGGCCATTCTCGGAACTTTTGGCCATGATTGATGTACTTCAATAGTAAACGCACCTGGAGTGTAAAGGAATATTTATCAGCAAATTAGATAAGTAATAAAATCATTGCAATCAAATAAGAATACATCTCTATTCCAAAAGGCCGCAATAATGGGATTCCTGAAATTTGGTAGCAAAGTAAAAAACGACTGGACCTCTAGGAAATGGTCCAGTCGTGGCTGTAGTGTCCCCTGCATCCTCGTCTCTTGCAGCTTCGATGTTTCCCGTATCCTCGAGCTGGCCATGCTCCTCCAAAACCTCAGCCTCCTCATGCTCCTGCACAATCTTGGGCCCCTCATGCTCCTCCACAACCTCGGGCTCACGTCGTGTAGCGCCGTTTCCTTGTTTGAAATTGTAGGCCAAATTCGCAAAGGTCCGGGCACGTCCATGGCTGATTGTAAAAATAAAGATATAAGTATTAGCCAACAAAAAAGAAACGTGGTGAAAAAAAAGGCACAGTTCGGCACAGATAGGCCGAATATAATAGATCCATCTGGCTGCATACAACCTATGTTCGGCTATATGAAGCCGAATGGATCGATTTTGTTCAGCGAGATGTTTTCGAACAAATCCAATCCATTTAGACTTGAAAGTTCGAACAGAGACAACCTAATAAAAAAACATCATCAGCGAAGGATTGAACGAAGGAGGAGAAGTTCGTCTTCTGCATATCCTCTTTAGACATCTTAGGGGCAACATTCCTCTCTAATATATGTATCAAAAATCAAAATGAAAGGAGACGAAGAGATGAATAAGGAGAGAAGACGCACCCTGCTAATGAGTGTGGGAAGAGAGGAGGAAGAACTGGAAGTGAGGAAGACGATCCCTGAATGGATTTTGCAAGATTCTCTTGGTTCCCTTCTCGGATTGGAATGCTTGAAGTAATAAAGAAATTGTAAAAGCCTACAGCTTCATCGAACCTGTAGAAGCCATTTTGTTTTGATTTTCGATGGAGGGAGAGAAAGAGCATTCTGCACGGAGAAAGGGATGATGGTGTCTGGGCAGATTGGGAAGAGAGGGATGGGCCTGGAGAATTTTTCCCACATACCTGGATGTGTACATAGAATGGATGTGGAAGGAGCAACTACGGCTGTGGCAATAGCAGCTCTAAAAAAAATAACACAAAGCTAAAGGTGATTGCCCATCTAGGACATGGAAGGTATTAAAATGAAAAGACAAGAGATGTATGACTAAATACTAAACCAGAGGGGCCAGAGGGCCAACTTACAAATTTGGGAAGCCCTAGGTGGTAAAAATTGGATTTTTTTTTTAATTTTGTCCAAGCTATTTTGGAAATTCCCCAAATTTTAGGAATGACATCATTTCTAAATCCTTTACCATTTGGGTAAGCTAGCCTATAGAATTTGGAGGGTTTTTTTTTTTTCTCATAAAAATCCATACAATTTGTCATGTATTGTAGATTATTGATCTAGAATACACTAATTAATTAGTAATTTTCACTCCATATATAACTTTGCACGGTGAGTACTGTTTGAATGTATTAAATTTGGGTGAGTCATGGCCATGGGTGCCGATTTGTGTATGTGTGGGAGGTTGGGCTGATTATAAGTGGGTGGGGCTTGTTTGAAGTTGCCCGAAACTATATGTACGGTCAAATGCGACACTGGGTCCTCCAGACATTATAAGTGAAAATTGCTCCTCGATGTGGATTCCAAATGTTTGACAAAATTCTTCAATCAAGAATCATTCAATTTTCATTTCTTGATTTTTAATCAAATGGGGATTCTATATCATTTTGTTCCCACCTGAAAAGCCCTTCAAATGTGTAGGAGGCCATTTGTTTGAAATGTGAGTTGAAGATTTCTAATTGCAATGTCAATTGATGTTTATGATTTTTTTCTTTAAGTTTCTTGTATGATTAGTGAAATCTCAAAATCTCAATATTGTGAAATATCACTTTTGGCTCTTCAAACTTTAGATCATCATGCTAGAGGCAATGTTGATGTTGGAAGCTTAGGGCCCATTTTGCATTGTTTTAAGGTTGTAAACGGGTCAGTTCCCGATGCGGGTCCATGGACCCGAACTCGGTTTGGAACAAGGAAAATGGCTTTGGAACCAAAAACGTATATGGGGCGGGTCTGGGGCCATTCCGAATATTGTATGAAGAAATGCAACTATAGAGACACTAGGAACATACCTATTTGTTAGCTTAACAACAAATCATGATGATTAGCAAAATAAGCAAAACTCGACTGAAATCTTTATGAAAACAAGCTCTTCTGATTTTGAGAGCCTTGAATACAAAAACCTCTTCCGAGTTTGACTAAAATAGTAGAAAGAAGTTGAAAACCAACAAGAAACACCCTCTACTTAAACCCATATGAGAAATAGATCCTGGAATGTTTTTGTTGAGATTTCTGTTTAGAAAACCATCAAAACTAGTACTAAAGGCATCGGGACTACAAAACCCACATCCCTACTCTTTGTTGAAAATAGGGAAAAACGAAATCTTTCAAAAGGTAAGATAAAGACCCCACTAAGACCTACTACTGTTTCTAAAGCTTACTAAAAAGAGAAAAATAAGAACACTCTTACAAAAACTTAAACCCTAGAAAGTGAAACCACAAGAGGGAGAGGAAAGAGTTTATTTAAACGAGATGGGTGGCAACAGTCTTCTCTAGATTCTAGGAGACAAAGTGATAAGTTTGGAAATAAACCCTAACGAATGGAGAATGAATGATTGGAGGGGTATCGAAAATGTAAAGTATTTATATTATCTTATGGGTAGGGTCTCGAGTCCACGGGTCTGAGCTAATGTGGATCTGGAACCAAACCCGTTTAGATCCAGAGTAAAAAAAAGAAAATGATTAGGAACCAGACTCATTTCCTTATCGAGACCTAAATAAGAATGCAGATTCGGTTTTTAACGGGTCAGAACCTCCGAGTAATCAGAAAATTGGTGACTCATTTACATCCCTAGTTCTCGTGTTGTTCCCAATTTTGTGCTCGGATCAGATTGCGTTGAGATCGGATTATGCCAAGACTATACTTTGCAGAACTTGTTTGACAACATTATATTAAATTACTTTTTTGAGAATATGCTGTATGAGACTTTTTTGGTAATATTATAAAAAGTCTTGCTCCCAGGAGCGGATATAGGATTTAGAACCTAGGGACCCATATTTTATTGGTTGTAGCAGCACTCTATTGTTATCGTACATGAGGCCACTTGTAGAAATCACAACGTGGTATCCACCTTTAAAAATTAGAACATAGAACCCATATTCATAGGACTTACCTTTATAAAAATTATAATACCGAGCCACCTTTTTTGTGAATGTAAATGTGGGACCCACCCATATAAATTACAACATGATACCACCTTTAAAAACTAGAATATGGGCCCCACATTTATAGGATTATAACGTAGGTCCACCCTTTATGATGGTGACCATATGACCCACATTTATAAATGATAAAGTGGAGCTATATTTTTGTGATTGTAGACACATGACTCACCTTTAGAAATTACAATATAGTGCCTACCTTTTTTTTTTTTTATGAGAAGATTTCAATATAATGTTATTTAGAATAACACATAGAATCCACAATTACATCATACCTTTAAAAATTAGAAAATAGGGGCATCACATTCATAGGATTTACAATATGGGCCCACCTTTGTAGGATTAATTTTAATGTAGGCTCTCCTTTTTTGTTAATTGTGAACACGAGACCCACATTTAAAAAATCACAATGTGATACCCACCTTTAAAAACCCGAACATGGGCCCACATTCATAGGCTTTACAATGTGGCGTCACCTTTTGTGATTACAACCATATGACACTCCTTTAAGAATTATAAAGTGGGCCACACATTTTCTGTGATTATAGACACATGACCCACCTTAAGAAATTACAACTTGATGCCAACCTTTATAAATTAGAAGTCAGTGCCCCCATTCGTACAATTTATAATGTGGCCCCACCTTTTGTGATTGTATTCATGTGACCACTTTTAGATATTATAAAGTGGGGCCACCACCTTTGAGATTGTGAACATGAAGCCCATATTTAGGATAAATGAGAAGATTTGAAATCTTAAAATGACATTATTTAAAATGCAAGAGATAAATAAGAAAAAACTGTGCCAGCTTCTTTCCATGAGATCAAAATTGGAAATAATAATTTACACTTACTAAATATATTTCCATAGCCTTATCTCATGAGAATATAGAAACATCCAAATGACACGATGCGAAATGCACCCTTACTATGACCACGTTACTTTGGAAGTTCAGAGCACTCAAATAAAGGCTTGCCTAAGATACAAAGGAAAGAGATGGAAGAGGCTAATAAAATTTTATACAAGATACTTGTATTACTTTCTCCTGGATTGATTCTCTATACAAAGGTGGCTACATCTATTTATATGCAATGAGAGTCTCTCTCGGGCTCATTAACTTAGGCTTCCAATTACCCTTACCCATTTCAAGTTAAAACTCAAATTCAAAATACAGAATACAAAATATCTCATTAGCCAAACCACCCAATCAATTTCATTGTTGAAGCTTCTCTTTTAAAAACTAACTTTTACATATTTTCAATTTAACCCTTGTAAGTTTCTCTTTCAAACAGCTCTTGAGTTTTTCCATAAATACAAAATTATATTTGCTTCTTGGGAAGATTTGCAAAAGCATTTATTGAAGAAGTTAAAAATTCTTTATTCTTTCTATTCCTAGGAACACAACAAACACCCCAAGATTTCATTTGGATTTCCACTGACCAGCTTGGCAATTGGCAACTTGGCATCATGATGTGTCATTGACAATTTGTGCAATTTGTGCAGCTGAGATAAGCACTATCCTTAGTTTGACCTTGGTCTCTCCTCCAACATCATCATCATCATCATCCCGGGGGAGTATAATTTAGAGTAGTCTCTACGATTACTACTCCTCTGAGCCAAATTCCATGGACCAGATTCTTTCATGCAAAAGAAACCGTGGCCCACTCGATGCAGAGAGTACTGCGGATATACTCATATTCATATGGTGTGTCTGTAGTTACTCTGTACATTCCTGCAGACAACTTCTCACGACCTCAACAGTTTGCAGATCAATCACTTCACGAACCCTTTTAGATTGCTTTCTCGTATGTAATTCCAATCAACCGAAACGCCATAACCCAAGAGAAGATAACAGTAGGAGAAGATCTCTCAAGCATAATTTGTACCGAAGGTGTGGCTTTAAGCGGTTCTTTTATTGGTTTCTGCATTCTGGGACTCGAAAGATTGGATTTTTCCATCTGGGTTTTGTGGGTGGAGGGATTTTGGAGGTGGGTTTTTGAATTTGATATACACTGTGGCTACTACTTTGTTTCTTGGGGAATCTGATTGTGGGGTTTTCTTTTTATTGGATTGTTTTGTTGTTTCTAATGTGAGAGTTCTATTAATTTTTATCTAGTGGTCGGTTTTGGGGATGGGCTCCTGTTGATTTTGAATTGAAGTTCTTGTTTTCTTGCTCAACTTGAACAGTAGATTATTGGCAGTTATCTCTCCCTCTCAAAGATATTCAGTGTTTGGTTCTGAGCTTGCAAGTCTAGAATTCTTGGGTTGTTGCTGAACCTGACTCTTGAAAATCTTTTATTTTACTTCTTTTAGGATTTTTCTTTTGTTTCTGTTTCTTGGTTTTGAGATGGATTTCTGTCATCTGGGTTCGTAGGGACACAAACTTTAATGTTTCTTTCTAGATTGAATTATTGGATCTGCGCTAATGTTTTAGCTTCTCTGAAGTTGCAGTAATGTTTCAGTTGTTGTAGTTGATTTTAAATTGTCTGATCTTGATCTGATTCTATGTCTCAAATTAGATTGTAAGCTCTGTTGGGCGATTGTCGCAGGAAGTCCTGGGATCTGGGTCTTTGATGGAATATTATGTTGGATGGTTGTGCAGTCAAGCTCTGGGTAGTTGGTTCAAGTACAAAGAAGTTAGATTTTCTCTATTGTGACCTGTGGCAAATTTTTTTTTTGACCTTTGATTTCAAAATTTTGGAACTGGGAGGTTTGGTTTTTAGACAGGATTCTCATTGGTTAGAGTATTGAGTGGGTTGGGGATTTGAAAATTTTGGTGGTCTGGATTTTACTATTTTGGAGTCATGGAGTCTTCCTTTTTATTCTGATTCCTTCTCTATAGTTCTATTTGGTGTGCTTGACATGCATTTTAAAGGTAGATAATATATTGGTGTATGCAGAGACATGGTTTTTTTTTTTTTTTTTTCTTGTAGAGGGTTTCTGCAGATTTTCTAGCTGGATATTTTTGAAAAGGGAGTTGTTAGCAACATTGCAATGTTGAACAGTGGGATTTTGAAGTGGATACTATATAGATACTGTTTTATTTAGTTCTCAGGTTTGGAGACTTTGAAATTTAAATGGTTCTGTTATAATTGCACTGCAATTCTGATGAGCATCTATGCTCTATTGTTCTTTTGGTTTTGAATATTTATGAAAACGTATTTTGGATTAAAAATTGAGATATCTAGGGAGCTCTTATATTAGATTGAAGGTTTCTCAAAAACAATTTGGTGCTTTAATCAAATTTTATTGATTAGAAGTATGATTATGATCGAAATTTCTTAAAGGGTGGAAAATTTTTGTAATAATTTTCTCTACTGAGAGAGAGAGAGAGAGAGATTGTTTTACAAATGGTTACAAGGATAGAATTTCTCTCTTATGAGAACTCTTTCAAAGGAAAATACAAGAACTCAGAGATGTGCACAATTTAACTAGAATATTTAGTTAGTGTTTTGATGCAGGAGAGACCCAGGATCCATTGGTTGACCAGCCCTTTGGGCCTAGTCTATAGGCCCAGCAGTACAACCCACTTATATTACTTGCTTATTTTTCTTTGTTTTTTGGATTTATTTTCATGGTTTATGTATTAGGCTAAGTTATTTTATTTTGGGATGTTTTAATCTTGACTATTACGTGTAATTAGATTATCAGAATTAGTTTTAGGGCACTTTTGTGTGGCACCTTTTCCGTGAAAAATGCATGGAACGTGGAAACACTTTTCTGCGGCGTTTAAAATTCCATGTTTGGTGTAGCCGCTTTTCCTCAAGGAAAATTTGAAGAATGAACTAACTTTTCCGCCATTCCATGGAAAGCCATTCTAATGGGGGAAGGTTGAAAAAGATTTTTCATGGAAAATGGAAAATTTTTTTCCGTGGAAATGGTTTTCTGCAGCACCGCACAAATGTGCCCTTAGGGTTATGCCTTTTCTTATATAAGGATGTAATGCTTATTTTGGAGAATTAATGATCAACGAATAGAATTTCTTAGGTGTTTTTGCTCTCTCCTGTGATGGAACTGGTGTGATGCTACTAAGGTGTGAAGCCTATTTACTTTGGGTGTGATGCCCAGTCACTTTTCACCTACCCACTCCGCCATCAAGTTTAAATTGTTTTGACTCAAACTTCCCTCTCCTTCCAAGTGTGTTGCATGACACACTAAACTCATCTCATCTATTACTCACCACAATTTTGAATGCGGCCGACCATAGGCCCAGTTTGACCTGCAAACCATAGAAGACATTTTAGCGGAGTTTCTTACTGAAAAGATTAGCCAACTGTTGATTGCACTGGATATAGTGAGTAATCCCTATCCAGGAGCCAGTTTTTCATGAAAATTGTGGTAAATCTGTGTGTTCTTTGTGTGTGCATGAAAAATGGGATTGATATCAAGCAGAGGGCACTAATATAGTCACAAAACAATGTGATGAGCTTATGTAGAACCAAGCCCATGTTACATAAGACGAAGGATAGCAAGGTAAATTCTGCTGCAGTGGATGCCATATCATAATATTTGACTTGTGCACAGAACCTGACCCCTGTGGCCTAGGGATGAGACTAGGGTGGTTTGGGTCAGGTGTTAGCTCAACCCAAGCCCAAACCAAATTGTTTGTAGATAAATTCAAGTCCGAAATTGACCTGATTAAATCCCGAACGTACCCGACCAGAATTATAGATTCCCTATCCAAGTGCAATTTGCGTTGAATTTGGTTTACTCGTGTCGGGTTGTATACCCTTTTGTTTTTTGGTTTTGCTTTTAAACGATACAGAATTTGAAAAAATGTTATATAGTATAATGTATATACTATGAATTATACACTATACATGTATTTATAAATAAGTCAGGTTGCTAGGTTGAATTCAAGTATTGAAGCCCGAACCCAAACTCGACCTGCATAACATGTAGATTTCAAAACTCAAGATCGAGCTCGGCCCAAATCCAAAAACGCCAAGCCATATTTAACTTTCAGTTAGGTCGGGCTTTGCCTGCCCAAGTTGCACTCCTATGGTGGAATGCTTGGAATGCTTTTTGACACTTTGGGACAAACAGTTGCCTCTAAGAAAGGTGCATAGACCAGTTGTAGACTGCATTCTAGTAGAACTGCCAGCCAATTTGTATCAGAAAAATCATAAGGATCATGGGTACTTGTAGAGAGAATCTGCATGCCAAAATGAAGGATGCCACCAAAATAGTGGAGAATGCATTGGGTTGCTTAAATGAAAAGAGGTGGCTTTAATTCATATGAGAGTCTAATGTTAAAGCTGGTGGATTTTTTGTCACAGGATTTCAGGGTCCTTTGATTCCCTCTCATGTGGTCTGCTTGTGTTACAACACTCTTGTAAATATCATTGTTTCTTTTGATGGTCTTCCTGTGTTTGTTTCATTCCTAGGTTTTAAGCTTATTAGCATATCGCCCTTGTACTGCTGAGCTTTTGGTTAATGAAAGTTATCATTAGAAAAATAAATATATAGGGGCATGTATATGCTAGTAGACCTTGTTGACTGGAAAAGAAAGATTCGCCGAGTCATCATCAAGTATCATAGAGCTCAAACAATACTTTTGTGTTGAGAAGGATTCGGATATGCATCATCAGCTGGGAGAACAAGTTAGATTTGACAGTCCTGGCATGTAGGTTTACAAGAATTCATTTGGGTTGCTGAAGCTAGTCACAACCTTTGTGATTGTTAAAGTTCCTCTGCCACCATTTAATTGCTGACTCGCAAATGCCATTACGTGGTTCATTGCTGTGTCATTCAAATGCTCCTTGTTCTGAAGTTCATGGCTTTGTAAGGTACAGGATGCTTTAACAGCGATGTAGTGAGAGATTCATAGTTTAGTTAGAGACCGGTAAACAAGTAAAAACTTTATTCTGATTAGACACAAGTTTCTCTACAGCATGTAAATCATCAAAGGTTAATTTAAACCGTCTTAAATACTTCGGGAGAGTGGATGTACCTTACTTTTGTTTAACATGAATCAACAAGTGAAAAACTTTATTCCAATCAGAAGAAGGTTTCTGGATAGCATTTTACTCATCACTGATCAATTTAAATTGTCTCAAATACTTAGGGTGTGTGGATATACATTATTTAGAATCTCATCTGCTGAGCAACTTGAACTCACATGCTTATGAGTTCTGTGCAAAGCATCCTCCAGGACAGGCTAGACTACTGTGTCTGACAAGTTTGATTGCCAAGATGAGCACTTCTTCAGATAGTGTGTTGGTGATCCAAGCTTTCAATAACTGATCTGTTCTGGTCCATGACATAAAGTTTGGATTAACGATCTGGCCTTTTCCATCAGAAGACTTGTACTCTGGATTGGGCGTTGGTGTTACATCATTGCTAAAGCCAAACAACTCTTGGCTTTCAATCAATGGTTGAGTTTGTGTTTTCCATGGTAAATATTTTGTTTGGGTTAATAACTATGGAGTCACAAAATTCGCAAATGTTAATGATGGCTGGATGAGGAAATTGTGCTTGGGTTGAGGAAACAAATGATAAAGAGGCCATGGTTGGATGTAAGGAAAAGAAAAAAAATGAAGAATGAACGAGTCTGCAATGGTAATGGCCTCCGCCGATACCATTAACAGTTTTGATAATCTGCGGAATCTCTCTTTCCCATAATGTATAGGAGATAATTTCTAGAAGATTATTTTGCATTTGGTTTAGGAAAATACAACTACTCAGAGATATGTACAGTATAAATTTTAATATTTAGTTATCTAACCTGTGATTTGAATGATTTTGACTTCAGACTTCCCTCTCTCCGTGATTTTTTTAATGGCACTACAGCAGGCTGTAGTCATTTCCACTATTAAGCTGGATTCTTTGTTTGCTTGAGTTTTATCTCATGAAGAGAATTTTATATGGGTTAGATGGCGCAATTGCATTGAATTTTACTTTTTTTTTCTTTTTTCTGAATGATAACTAACACTTAGTAAGAGCAGCACATTATTTAGATGGCTACTCAATACTGCCTCCAAACAAAAGGGAAAAACAATACAAACACCACAAACTAAAGATGCTAGTTACTCTTGGGACTATGATGAGCTTCAGCCTCTTTAGCTATAGGATATGCCGCCGAATTTGCAGTTCTCTCAACGTGAGCATTGATTATTACTTATCATGGCATAGTGCATTTTTTCTCTTAAGGAATAGGAATTTGATTAGTTTTACATGTTTGAACTTCAATTGTTGTTGGATGGCTATTGTGTGAATCGCAAACAGTTTGGGTAGCTGGCAGAATGGATGGTTATCCATTCTGCTGTGCACTTGGGAAGCTCATGGAAATTGAAAACTGCATTTAGTTGGATACTGCTGTCTGCCTTTCCCACCTAAATCATTGTCAGCACATTCCTAGGGATGCTGTGGATGCTGTGAAAATAGATATTTGGTTAGCCTTCCCCATAAAAGTCATTATATGCACGGGTACAGAAATTTCACTATATCAGTACCTTACCCAAAGTGATTTTGTGCTGCCGCAATTGCAATGCCAAGTCAATAACATCCATTTTTCCAAAACATCTAATGGAGTGCAATTTATGATACATCAATTTGCCCACTTATATACTAGATTTTTCCACTTCTTTTCTTATTAGCTCTGGGTTTATACTATTGGTGTCTGTTGTTTTGATAATATCTTCAGCTGATTCTATTTCGGTGATTTTATCAGAGATCTTGAGTGGTTTGAGGAAAGCATTTCTAGAGCTGAGCTGGTTAATTGCAAGGAGGAGGCACTGTGTGCGATAAGGTGATGATGAATGCCACTAAGGTTAAGCGTCGTGTGGGCAAGTATGAGGTGGGGAGGACAATTGGGGAGGGAACCTTTGCAAAGGTGAAGTTTGCAAGGAATTCAGAGACAGGAGAACCTGTGGCTCTCAAGATCCTTGACAAAGAAAAGGTTCTTAAACACAAGATGGTTGAACAGGTATGCTTTTAATTGTGCTTTCCGTTTGCAATTCTGTTCACATATTCGTATTCATAACATCTTATAAATCTCAAGTCGGATTTCAGATTTGGTGAATGTTGACATGTTAGTGAATATCCATCTAATAATATATATGTATGTATAATGTGTTAAAACGTTTTAGGAGGTGTGTTTGGATGATACCCAAGTCACAAGCTGTTCAACTGTGTTGACATAATGAATGGTTATTTATTCCACCATGCAACTTATGATGGTGCTGAAATTGGATATGCATTAGTTGGCGTAGTCTTTTTCCCCCTTTCTTTGCCCTAGATCAATTTTGATTATCAGTGCTGTTGATTTGGATTTGTAAAGTTAGTGAACAGTTTCCTACTTTCGCTAACTCTAAAGTGGAATAGCTACCTAATTGACTATTCATTCGTGCAAAATGTTTATATCACTTGCTTCTTGGGTACATCCAAAGGTGCTCTCTCTCAATGAGTACTATGGAATACATTTCTCCGGTAGTTTATCTCTTAGCTGTGAAGGTCCACAAGACATTCACAGAAATGAGGATTGAAGTTGCAGGAGAGGCCATAATCTTGAATCTGTTTTGGGGAATTGATTTACGTCGACTATTGCCAAAGCATTCGGTTGATATAGAAGCAACTGATGTGGGTGAGGCCATTATCTCTAGTCTTGTCCCAGTTTCATAGTTATGCACACTCTTTGTAGGATAAATTAGCCAGCAGGGGCAGAAACTTGGGGTGTCTTCAAAATTTTTAAAATTCCTTAAGAGAATCTCAGGCATCTACAAGGTGGGGGACCGCATGAATATACTTTCTTTACATAGTGCGCCTCCAGGGGTGGTTGGGAAGGAGAGGGGGTGGAGAAATCATATACGTTGATTGGGTGTTTTGTCATAGTTTTATGTTTCTACTTCCATCCTTTTGGTGCCCAGTTTAGCCATTTTTAAAAAATTTTATACTGGCTTTTTTTTTTTTGAACATTGTATTTGCATTTTATTTTGATTCTTAAAAATTCCACAGAAATGTCAAAGAACTTAGTTCGGTTATATGATGTAAGGTAGATACTCTATTTCTGTGTTTTGATTCTGTATACCTCAGAAGGCTTCAGAAATCCATGGTGGCTTCTGTCGAGATTAACCTTCATAAAATTGGTTGTCGGAAAGGCATGTTTCGAAACATGCTTTGCATCATCACCAAAAACGATTCCATTCTACAATTTACGAATTTGGGTTGCAGTGGCCTAAGATCTGGGCAACATAAAGTGACATTCTTAAAAAATGAGTAATTCACGGATCTGCTGTCAACTTGTACAGCTGTATCAGAGCTTTTACCGGCACTCTGTTTCACCTTCCTCTATAAACCAGTAATGGCTTGCTTTCAATAGAGCTTTTGACCATGTATGTGTAGATCCAGCCTGTTGAGAAGCAAGGATTTGTTGGTTATATCAGATAAAGTTTGTCCTAAATTAGGATTAGATTAAATTTTGGATATATTAGGCTAGTATTATGATGTAATTACATTTCTTATGCGATTAGGTCCCCTATTATGATTATGATTGGTTTCCTAGTTTAATATATATCTTTGGTTGTATTTTATAAATAGCAATTAGCGATTCACATTAATGCAGATCAAAGAATTGTGTCAAGATGTATCTCTAACTGTCAACTAAGCTCATACTTAGGCCGCAACTGTGCAGCCTCATTGGGATAAACCAATCCTTCATGTGGGCCATTATATATGTTACGCTGTTCCAGTCAAGATGTTCCACTTATCAGGTCATTCCCAGTTTCCCACTATGGCCAGACAATTGAAGAACTACAGGGAACTAGTGAAGAAGTCTCAATTTATAGACAAGACAAGTGAATAGGATAAAGACTTCAAATTATGAACTAATCCTATTTAAAATTTAAACTGATTCCTAATATCTCTAATGTAACATCGATCTCATAATATCTCTCCTATCACTAACACCAATGACTGAGCTCACCCATTTTGCTGCCAGTTAGTTCTCAGGCATGGATGTGGTACACTTGTCACATCCACATCTGAGTTATGCACAAACCTCCTGCTTTGCTATTTGTACACAAGGAATTTTTCTTGATGTGTTGTATCCTTGATATTGTGGGACTAACATATGTCTCGTCTTTGCAGATAAAGAGGGAAATTGCCACTATGAAGTTAATAAAGCATCCCAATGTTGTTCGCCTATATGAGGCAATCTTTTACTTTTTTTTAATGTTTTAAATTTGATTATGAGTTCAGGATCCCTTTGCTTTTGGTATCAATTATGATAAGAAACAGAATGATCTTCAAATGATTGAAGATTGCATGTGAGGTGTCTAAAGATCTGTTTACATAATATTTGCATACAATTAGGCAGAAATCTTATGGATACAGTTAAGGTGCTTTGATGAGTTCCTACTTGTATTTGAGATCGTTATAGTTTCTTGGAGGTTATGTAACTTATAAGATCTTGCACGCGTCATTGGCCCTTTTCAGGTCGAGCTGTTTATTGTTCTAATAAAGTGACGTGTCAATTAAAACCATGAGCATAATGGTGAGGATGTATCCAAGGAAAACCTGTTTATTAAAACTACATTGTGCTGCATTTGGCACCTAGTCATATTGGGAATGGAACTTGATGAATTAATCTAATTTTTAGGAATTCTGAAGTTTTGGATTAACTGGTCCTTTTCTCACACAAAAAAAAAAAAAAAAAAAAAAAAAAAAAAAAGAAAATTATTAAAAAGAATTTAGACTTGGTCTTGTACTCCTGTAGATAGGAAACTTTAGAAATCCTGTTATTTGAAGAAACAGGATTTTGTGGATTGCAGATTTCCACCAAGCTGTCAGGATGTTGGTTGTCATTTTGCACTTTTTTTCCTTGTCAAAACTTATGGAAAGGAAAAAGACACATAAAATGTCTGTACTGCAGCTGTAAGGTGCTCATGATGGAACCACAAGGTTCACTTCGAGTCTGCTCATCTTTGAATAAGAATACTTGCAAAATGGCAACTGACATGCTGATCCTTTGGCCTGATACTTATAGATCCTGTCAATGGTGGAGAGGGAATTTTAAAAATTTTCAATCTGAATAGAATACTAACATTTGAACTTGTCTTTTTCCATTTTTATTTATTGTCCTTTATTGTGGCAAAAGCACCTCAAAGGCTTTTTTATGATCTGATCCTTGTTCATTATGATATAATCCTCCTGATTGGTCCATAGTGTTGTAAATGATCGAACAGAGTTACAGGTTTACTTCTTTCCTCTGTTTTTGTGCCTCCCTGAATCAGAATAATACATCTTCAGGTCATGGGGAGCAGGACAAAGATTTTTATCGTTCTTGAGTTTGTTACTGGCGGAGAGCTCTTTGACAAAATTGTAAGTTCTGGAAAATCTCTGCTTGACCTATTTTCAGCCTTGACATTGAGAAATGCTTTTCCTTGTGGGTTGAGACCCTAGTGTCGCATATTATTTTTGATTTTGAGATTGAGCCCACTTTGCCTACTGAGAAAATGAAACGCATGTTGTTTAATTCCTTGTGTCTGTTTTGTTGTGATGAATTTGAATAGTTAGTTTCCCATATATTACAGCAATGTAGCCTGAATACTGAAATGGGCAGTTTTGAACTTGAAAAATCCAACAACTCAGTTGGAGATATTGTCTCTAAAGTGTAAGTCCAAATAGAGTTATGGAAGCCAGAAAACGTTAGAAATGGATATGCTCAGAGCAGATATTCCGTCCTCATGCCCTTAATCTTGATCTACATCTGATCTTCTCAATTAATGAAGCTCAGTCGATACCTTCTAAAAGAATTAGCAGTAAAAAGTTTTATTGTTATTTTTTGTTGTTGTTAATGGGAAAAGAAGTGAGGCAAAGCAATTATTGATATCACTTGCAAGCCCGGCCGAATGAGACGCACTTTTTAAGTAAAAAAAAGAATATGATTTTATTTATTTATTTATTTATTTTTTGTGGGTGGGAGGTGTTGAACACACATTCTCTCAAACACAAACAAGCATCCTAACCAGGTGAGCAACAAGTTGGGTCATGAACGATCTTCCCTTCCATTTATAAAATATAATAGACCCGGGCTCGGGCTTAACATATTTTAGGTGGGCTGGGCTCAGGCCAGGTACTTATGACCCAGTCGGGCTTAGCCTGGGCTCGGCCTGCTGTTTAACATCCGGGATGGGCCTGGATATTGCTCAGCCCGGCCCATGAACACCCCTAACCGTCGACTGTGTTTTGGAAGTACAGTTGACTCTGGTATTTATAATACCTTTACAAACCCTTTCATTAAGCAATCAATCCCCTCAATCACTTATTTCAACAATTATTAAGCAATCAATTCCCTCGATCACTCATTCCAACAACTATTTACAACTAGTAGGATGCTAATTGAATCTAATTAGGGGCCCAAATAGGAAGAAATTTAAAAACAATTCTTGACTGACCACCTGTCTTGAGATGCCTAGGGCCTTTTGGACTTCTCAGTCCATGTGGCCCATGTGGCCTACCCAATCAGATGGTGGACCACACCATGGATCAAAATACGCATTGGCCGCTGTATTGGGCATAGCGGTCTGAATGCGATTTAGCGTTGCTTTCATCTGTAGCGGCCGCTATGGACTACTACAGAGTGAGACTAACAACTAGTTTCCATAATTTTTTAAAATACGTACTAAGACTTCTTTCTTCTCTTTTTCTCTCCAAACAACAATTTTACGGAACTTCTCCACCCTTCTATGCTTAAAAGAACACCAAAAAACACAAAATCTCGTCAGATTGAAGTGATACACAGAATTTTTCTCAAGGGCTCTTCTCTAAGTAAACCTAGCAGACAACTACTCTGGTATTAGTAGAGGTATAGTTTTATTATTATTTTTTTTTCTCAACTCTCAACAAAAGTGCATTGTTTGTATTGACGAAAGTCAATTTGTCAATTGGTTCAAACTTCAAACTTTATTTGAGCATTACTTTATAATTTATATATCTCGTGTTATGTAAAGTTGTTAATTTGCTTATTTGAATTATGAATTTAGAAATGCATAATAGTTTCTAACTTAGTATAGCCAACCAACATGAGTTTATTTGAAAAAAAAAAAAAGGTTCAATACTGTTATTTTATAATCATTCAGCGATACATAACTTTTATACACCGAAGGGACCGCTACACCCTCTATCTTAGTTACTATAGGAAAAAACATCAAATTGTAATATTTTCCAATATTCTGGATTTTTTTTCCGAATTTTTTTCCTACTGTTTTATTCACACCGCTACCACACCGCTATGCCGCTACTACTACGTATCGCGCACTACATAGTGTTTTGGCCGTGGGTCGCTACATCCGCTGCAACCGCTATTTTTTCCTTGGGCCCAGCTCTTGAAAGAGGACTTCTAGACGAACCAGGATGACTTGGGCCCCTGTGGGTTTGGGGCTGGTAATTGAGGCCCCAAAACAAACTACGGTTCTGCTTCTTTTCTCTGTTTTGAGTTTTGAATTCCTAGGAATTGCATGAATCCCCCTATTATTCTGAATTATTTAAAATACCTCCCTGATTATATGAATTTAATGCATATTTGGGGCTGTTTTGGTTCCCATTCAGAACTGAACAGTTACACATGGGTTTGGACCCCGTGTGCTCGGTCGATGCCCTCATGTACTCTTTGACTTGCAGTAAAACTGGGTTTTCGTCAAAGGCGTAGCAACTAACCTGCACAAACTGAAGGGCAAAAAGGGGTGAGCTTACGCTAAGCAAGTAAATCAAACAATGACAAAAGCATATAGAGTGAAGGAAACAATAATGGCTAGGTACACACAGCACGTACTAGATTTTTAAGATGATTCAACAAAACCGGCCTCCATCAACAAGGTATTAAAGATAATCAAGGATCTAAGGATTCTCATGGATTGATGGAAACTGAATATCAAGACGGACAAGGTTACGAGGATATGCGACTAACAGATGGTCAACTCACGAATAAATCATAGAGGTTACACAAGGAACTGAGGTCTCATATTGACATGCAGATCATGATAACATAGGATCACAAGGCGAAGGAATCAACAAGCACAACAAGTACAATAAGAATTAATAACAAGGCATTAAAACATCCAACAGTATAACATGATTAGACTACCAAGTTAGGCACATGACTAGATTACACAAAACGCAAGACCATGAGGTCACACCAGACGTGGAACTGACGACGAATAGGAAAGCACAAGTCACATCATTCAAGGAAGTGCATCATCATCCCCTGTACGGGCCATAGCAATGTACGGTATCATCCTTTGCATAGCCAAATCACATATCATCACGAGAGCTGCTAAATGCACACTGATTTTTGCTCTCCACAGTCCACTGTACTTTTTCTAGTCAAAATACCCCCGTGTTATTAGATTACCTAAATGGACATCTCTCCCTCTCCAACTTCTTTCTACACCCACCCCAATCCCCACCCCCACCCCCTCTGGCAGCGCATCTAGTCATGGAATGATCACATCCAACATCTCTATATTGTATTGGGTTGGGTGTACTCTGTACTGACAGGTTGTATGTCTAGGAATCCAAGTGCAGGTTTGGGTATTCTCAAGTTGAATACGTTGGACATGTAATTCGTGAACATGGAGTGACTGCTGATCCGAGGAAAATTTCAAATATGCTTGACTGGCATATTCCAAAGACTGTAAAATCCCTACGGGGATTTTTGGGGCTTACAGGATACTATCTTAAATTTGTGAAGAATTATGGTTTGATAGCAAGGCCTCTCACAGTTATGTTAAAAAAGATTATTTCTAGTGGACTAATGAATAAAAAAAGATTCTTTCCAGTGGACTGATAATCTAAGGAAGCCTTTGACGGGTTGAAACAGGCCATGTCCAATCTGCCAGAACTTTCCCTTCCATATTTCACCAATCAATTTATTATTGAATGTGATGCTTCCAGGTCAGGTATTGGTGTAGTCTTAACTCAAGGTGGGAAGCCCATTGCCTTTTTCAGCTAAGCATTGAAAGGAAAGGCAATTTTCTTTTCAACTTATGAGGAAGAACCGTTGGCATTGGTTATGCCAGTAAAGAAATGGTGGCCTTATCTCTTTGGATGGAGGTTCATTGTCAAAACCGATCAGCAAAGTTTGAAGTTTCTCCTTGAACAATGAGTCTTTAACTCAAGGTGGGAAGCCCATTGCTTTTTTCAGCTAAGCATTGAAAGGAAAGGCAATTTTCTTTTCAACTTATGAGGAAGAACCGTTGGCATTGGTTATTCCAGTAAAGAAATGGTGGCCTTATCTCTTTGGATGGAGGTTCATTGTCAAAACCGATCAGCAAAGTTTGAAGTTTCTCCTTGAACAATGAGTCTTAACTCAAGGTGGGAAGCCCATTGCTTTTTTCAGCTAAGCATTGAAAGGAAAGGCAATTTTCTTTTCAACTTATGAGGAAGAACCGTTGGCATTGGTTATGCCAGTAAAGAAATGGCGGCCTTATCTCTTTGGATGGAGGTTCATTGTCAAAACCGATCAGCAAAGTTCGAAGTTTCTCCTTGAACAATGAATTGGGACAACAACATTGGATGTCAAAACTCCTTGGATACGATTTCCAAGTCGAGCACAGAAGCGGTAAATCAAATACAGTGGCTGATGCACTCTCATGTAAGGATGAGGATGGCGCAATATCTGCTATTTCTAGCCTGATTGCCACATGGATCAATGAAGTGAAAGCCAAAATCATCAAGATCAGGATGTCCATGGGAAGCTCCAAAGACTCAAATAAGGGTCACTGGACCTCACTCGATTTACCGAGCATGATGGACTCTTATTTTATGAGGGACAACTTACCTCAGTTTAAAGATAAAATAGTTCATCAATACCATGATAACCCAATGGGTGGACATTTGGGATTCCACAAGACTTTCAGCAGATTAAAAGCTGATTTTTATTGGCAAGGCATGAAAAGTGATGTCCGAAAATATGTGCAGGAGTGTGACAATTGCCAACATCATAAGGGGGAGAACACATCACCCACGGGTGTACTTCAACCTCTCTTAACTCTAACCATATATGGACCGAAATATCCATGGATTTCATTGATGGGCTCCCTTCCTCTCACGGGAGAAATGCGATAATGGTAGTTGTGGACTGGTTATCAAAATATGCACACTTCATTCCCCTCACATCTTTTTACCGTTGCTATGGTTGCAAGGGGCTCTTCCTTGATCACGTCTTCAAGCTACATCGCATGCCTACATCTATAATAAGTGATCGAGACCCAACTTCCACCAGTGCATTTTGGGTGGAATTCTTCTAGTTGCAGGGTACTACTCTATGCCTTGGTTCACCTACCATCCGCAAACGGATGGCCAAACACAAACTGTCAACAAGTGTCTTGAACATTATTTGCGAAGCTTCTGTAGTACTCGACCCAAAGAACAAACCAGAATCACCAGAATGGACTCAAAGGAAGGTTAGGTTAAGTTAACCACGTTTTGTTTCTACTTGTGCTCTGTTTTGTTAGGGACGTTAGGTTATGTTTATGGTATGTAGTTATGGTGTGAGTTGTAAGTGTTTTTGTTTGTGTAATTACTGGTAGTGTGAGGTGTCGTGTGTTGCTGTTAACCTGTAGGAAGTGATGGGGGTGTATTTAATGTTTGCTTTTGAATGGATAATATGGTTGTTTTTCCCTTGTGTTAATCTCACTGTTTAAGGAGATCGGCTACCCTCGAAGTAGTAGTCGCGTAACAACATATATCCAAAAGGTTCAAGGATGGGATTTATAGGTATTCCCTAACCATGAAACTAAAGTAAAAGTACAGAGGCATCCCTCAACTAGAACTAAACAAGTCATTCTAGGCACATGAAAGGAAAGGAACCCGTTCCTAGATCTTAATAGTCGAGAGGCATGAAATCAAAATGGAAGAAAATAAAGCAACTACAAGAAGTTGGTAACAATATACAAGATAGAAAAGGAAATCCAAGAACTTCAGTCATGAATGATCGCTTAGATGTTTTTGATGCTAATGTGATGATGATGATGAGATGAAGATGATGAAGCCCCTAAGCATTACTCCTTGGGCCGTCTCCTTCTTTATCTCTTTTCTCACTCTTTCCTTCTCTCTCTAGGCATGAATGTCTGAGAAAGCCACTACGGGTTGGTCGTGTGGCGTGGGTTCCTCTTTTGCAAAAATGAATAGCTTGCCTAATTACAATTGGACCATACTTTCTATTTTAGTATGCATTAGGTCTCTTTCCTTTCTAGATTAATCATGCTCACACTCCACTAAACCATTCATATGGGCTAGTCATGCCTCTCCACTTATGGTTATACAATAAGTCCCACTCTCTTGAGCACAAATCCATGGGTGCCTCCTCTATACATACACATCTCATTTAATTCTTTTAATTAGATGCATTTAGTGAAAGAGGAAAAGTTTGCATATGGTCTTCATGGATCTAGAAAAAGCCAACGACAGGGTATCTAGAGATTTAATTTGGTGGGTTTTTAAATAAAGGGAATGTTCCAAGATTTTATATTGAAATTATTAAAGACATGTATGACAGAGTAGTAATGAGTGTGATAACTAGTTGTGGAGAGACAAGAGAGTTCCCAGTGACCATAGGTTTGCATCAGGGGTTAACTCTAAGCCCTTATCTCTTTGCACTAATTATGGATGAGTTAATTGTTCATATTCAAGAATAGATACCTTTGTGCCTGTTATTTGCAGATGATATTGTCTTGATAGATGAAGCAAAAGATGGTGTGAATGCAAAACTCAAGAGATGACGGGAGGCTTTAGAATCTTTAAAATAAGCCATACAAAGGTGGAATATATGGATTGTAACTTCAGTGGGCATATAGAAAGATCTGAAACTACTGTGAGAATTAAAGACCATGAGATACCACAAAGTGATTCTTTCCGTTACCTTGGCTCTATAATTAGTGAGGACGGAGAGATTGATGAAGATGTCGAACATAGGATTAAAGCGGGATGGTTGAAGTGGAGACTTGCTTTTGGAGTGCTTTGTGACCGACGAATACCAACAAGATTTAAGGAAAATTTTTACAGGACAACGATTAAACTAGCTATGACTTATGGAGTAGAATGTTGGCCAATCAAGAAGCAACATATGCACAAAATAGATGTAGCAGAGATGAGAATGTTGAGGTAGATGTGTGGTTAAACTAGGAAGGATAGAATTAGAAATGGGCGCTTTCGAGGGCATTTAGGAGTAGCAATAATAAGGGATAAAATTAGAGAAATCCTTTTGAGATGGTTTGGGCATGTCCAACGTAGGCCAATAACGGCACCAGTAAGGAATAGTTTGGTCATGAAGGTTGATGGCCCACTAAGGGGAAGGGATAGGCCAAAGAAGTCGTGGATGAAGATAGTAAAAATAGATATGAAGACATGTAACTTATCTGAGAATTTGGCTTAAGATAGATCCAAATGGAGAAATAGAATTCGTATAGCCGACCCCAACAGTTGGGACAAGGCTTTGATGATGATGATGATGAATTACATGCATTTTTTTAATCGTGTTGATGATATTAGATTAATTACAAGTGGAGCCTATTATTCTAACTAATTCCCATTTAATGGAAATTACAATTAAGTCCAAATACAAAGCATAATTTACAAATTAATCCAATTTATGCATAAATGCAATGCATGACATAAATATGCATGAAGCAATGTAATTACTTATTAATCATGCAATATGGGGCCTACATAGATGTACAATCATGTTATCCTTGACATAATTGCACAATTACATTTTATTCCCAGAATTATGCCAAAGTTACAAATTAGTCTGATTCTACGTGTATGCAGTGCATTTACACTAGAATGCATGACTTAATTATGATAATTGCACAATTATGAGCCTCATATACCACTAATCATGCATAGATCATAATACAAATATGACTAATAATACTTTGTCATAAACATAACAATAATTCCAGATAAATATCAATGCAATTGATGATGATCTAATTATGATAATTCCACAAAATGGCTCTTAATCAATAATTAATTATGCACCATCACATGTTAGTCAAGTTATACATGGATGGGGTCCTATTTGATTAATTTTAGCAATAATTATCGTAACTTATAATTAATGTTCAATTATGCATAACTTACAAGTTAGATCCCAAATTATATGCGTGCACAATGCATGACATGTTAAGATGCATTAGTTATCTTCATTTATATACTAAATACAAAAGGTGGGGTCCACATGAGCGCACAAAATCGCATTTATCAAATTATTATCATTAATTTAAACCACATAAATACACAAAATTGCATATAATCAAGTTATTTTTATTAATGAATAATTTCATGGGTAAATCTGGGCTCTCTCTCTCTCTCTCTCTCTCTCTCTCTCTCTCTCTTCCAGCCATTTTGTTGTTATTAAATTTAAATCTTAGTTTGATTGTGCATCTTGTTTACCAAGGTTAATCACGGCCGGATGAGGGAAGATGAAGCACGGAGATACCTTCAGCAACTTATTAATGCGGTTGACTATTGCCACAGTCGTGGTGTGTATCACAGAGACTTAAAGGTAAAATGCTTTTGCTCAATACATCTGGCTGACTATCTGCGTGAGCTTCTGTTGATATACTAACAAAACTTGATTTATTGCATTGCATTTCCTGCAGCCAGAGAACTTATTACTTGACACAAATGGGAACCTCAAAGTTTCTGATTTTGGATTGAGTGCATTATCCCAGCAAGTCAGGGTAAATATAACTTCAGTTTTTATTAATTCCTTTGTGTTTCATCTTTGTATTTTTTTGGCTGGTTCATGTTTTTGTATTTCAACTTGCAATGCATACAGATGTTGATACATTTGGACCAAAATGGAATAGTTAGTCTGACAAATTTTCGGGAAAATATCTTGTCATTTGAAGATGTGAAGATCCGATTGATTCAATTGCACCTAAGAAAATGTATTATGCAGAAGAAACTCTTAATGCTTGTAGGGATAACTGATTAGTCACGAGTGTCATGTAGATTTAGACATAGGGTAATTATCATTGCCTTCTTTTTGTCTATAGTTGGGAGGCCATATATTTTTCCTTTACAATGGTTTCTTTATGATAATTTTTGTATCGTGTTATAAAACCTGTTGAGGTTTTGCTAAAGTTTTCTACATTTTGGGAGAATATATGCAACATCTTTCCTACAGTGAATCCTAGATTGCCTGCAACTGAAAAAGTAAAGCTGGATCATTCCATAGCTGGGCCATAGTTTATACAATAATAAGAACACAGATAAGGAGTCAATGGGGAGAGTTGGGACCACAATGTAGAGAATATTAGAAAGAAAGACACACAGAGGCTATCTTTTTCCCTTTTTATGGTTTCTTTATGAACATATTTTTGGGTAGTGTTATCAAACCTGCAGGGGTTTTGCTGAAGTTCTCTACATTTTTGTATCTGCCTATGTGGGCAAATATGATGGCCTCTAACAAAAAAAGTAGAGAATGATAATTTTTCGGATGGACCATAGTTTCTACAACAATAAGAACATAAGAGGGGGGGACACAAGTTGACTATTAAGAAGAAAGATGCATGCATGCGATTGCGCGTGCGCTCACACAGAGAGAGAGAGAGAGAGACTCAGGGCTGATTAAAGTTTCTCTGTTACAGTTGAATCCTAAATGATCACCTAATTTCAGCTGAGCCCATCTTCTAAACGTAACGCAAGATCATTATGCAGATATGGTACAAGTAGGGTGGTCCTCCTTATATGGTTGCTGTTTTATCTGTGTATGGGGTCCTCAGTACTATTCTTTCACGTCGAACATTTTGGTTGTTGGAGAAAACTGGTGTCGTCCAAAGCGTCCGTGTTCCACCCAAAAGAATTTATGATCTATGGTCGTACTTTATGGGCCACATTTGATGCTTCCCTTGGATTTTGGCCTATGTGCCACATCAGCACATGCAGCCTTGTGGAAATGGGTGTGGAAGCAGGAATTCACAAGGCCCTGCAATATTGAAGTTGTCTGCCTTAATTGTCTATTTCATTGCAATATTAGAATTTTTTCTTTTTCTTTTTAGGTAAAAATGTTTGACATGTTCTTGCTAGTTTCCACTTGAAAGGTATATTGAGCTTGTTTTGAAGGTGTATTGGGCTAGTGTTGACTTATATGTACATAAAGAAGCTATCAATTCCATTTATTTCAAGGGTTCCATTAGTACTTTGGGAGTGTGAAGACTGCTACAGTTGCAGTTCTGTGCACCCCACTGGTTTTGGTTTTCGCCTAGTACTTTGTCCGGTAACTGCATTCTCAGACAACAATACATATACATACACAGTGTTTGTGTATGAGTATACACAAATATTCATGTGAACTGTCCGCACCTAAGAACATGTGGTCTGGTTTAGTTTTGGGGCAACCTTGCCCACCTATACCTAATGCCCTCACAAACACTACGATGTAAGAATTGCTGCAAGCCTAAAATTTTCAATAATCCAACCATTTGCACTGTTGGATTTAAATCTAAAAATACAATGCCTTTTAAAGCCATTAAACTTGAGGACCATACATTAGGAGGCTTGGATGATATGATGTTTAAGCTCTTGTCTCTTTACATTGATTATGGACGAATTAAACTCAAGAGGAGTTACCTTCGTGTATGTTATTTTCAAATGATTTAGTGCTGGTGGATGAATCGAGAGATAGAGTGAATGCGGAACTTGAGAGATGGTGGGAGGCTTTAGAATTCAAGGGCTTTAAAATAAATTGTACTAAGATATATGGATTGCAACTTTAGTGGGGATGTACAAAGAGTTGAAACTACTATGAGAATTGAAGCTCAGGAGATACCCCAAAGAGATTCATTCCGATACCTTAACTTGATAATTTGTAACGATGTAGAGATTGAGGAAGATGTCAAACATAGGATAAGAGCGGGATGATTGATGTAGAGACTTGCTTCTGCAGTGCTTTGCGATCGGCACATGCCAACAAGATTGAAGAAAATATTTTACAGGATAGTAATTAAACTAGCCATGACCTATGGAACAAAATGTTGGCTAATCAAGAAGCAACAATTGCACAAATTGAGTGTAGTAGAGATGTGAATGTTGAGGTGGATGTTTGGTAAAACTAGGGGTGTAAAAAAAAATCGAAAAACCGTCTAACCGAACCGAACCAAACCGAACCGAACCGCAGTTAATAACCGTATTTCACGGTTCGGTTACGGTTACGGTTAATGAAATCTAAAAACTGCATGGTTCGGTTCGGTTACGGTTTTCCGTAATAATTCACGGTTATTAACCGAACCGAACCGTATGATACGGTTCGGTTAACCGTACCGTTTACAAATAAAAGAAAAAATAAGGGGGCTGAATGAAATATTTCTTACCTTATTTAATTGCTTCTTATGTGTCATTTTACATTCAATCATTCACATTTATCCCCTAATGTGACTTATGTAAGGAAGGCATTCCACGGTTATTGACCGTAACCGAACCGTTTAATACGGTTAACCGCGGTTACGGTTTTCCACGGTTTTTGTAGGTACGGTTACGGTTACGGTTTTAAAAGACAGAAAACCGCGATTACGGTTTGGTTAACAGTTTTCCAAAATTGACCGGTTAACCGAACCGTTACACCCCTAGGCAAAACCATGAAAGATCAAATTGGAAATGAGCGCTTTTGGGAGCATTTAGGGGCAGCATCAATATGTGGTAATAGGTGACAAATTAAGAGAAACTCGTAACAACGGCGCCATTGAGGAAAATTTTTTCTATGTAGGTTGATGGCCCACCAAGGAGAAAAGACAGAGAAAAGGACGGCGATGATTGGGTAACCAATGTGCATATTTACCCTCGGTAAGGGTTGGGGAATTTAGTGGGCTCATTGTAGCTTAGGGTACGACAAAAATCAGCTCAATCAAATCATCATATATTCAATTGACCTCAATGTTTAATTGCTTTATAGGTTGCGTTTTTATTGAAATTCAATCCAACAGTGCATATACGTTGATAGAAATAGTGATTTGGCAAGCACGGTGAAGTTGGTCTCCAATATTCACTCTAGGCCTTGGAGGTTCCAGTTTGAGATCAAAGAGTTGTCCTCTCTTTTAGATGTGTCTTTATGATATGATTAGGTTGGTGAATTCTTTCATGGATGGTCTAGCTAAACAAGGGGTTGATAGAGTCTCTTCTTGGATGGCTCACATTATGTTACTCTTGTTTGTGGGGTATAATACTCTTATATCCATCTCCTTGTCGTAGTCCAATAATGGTGTTTTGGTCTTAATAAATTCATTATTTTTACCGATCAAAGAAAAAAAAAAAAAAAACAGTGCATATAGGTTTATTTGTGCCAATTAGGTTGAGTGCCATTTCATGGTGGGCTAGTAAGGGGGTGAATTGGTCACTAGTAGGCCATGTTGGCCATAAAGGGTGTTGTGTACCTTTCTTGGGGTAAGAACTTTGCTTACCTGATCAAAAACAATGGAGAACTTTAAAATGAAGGCCAGGAAGAAAGAACAGATATGCAGACTGCATGAAGGGACAACTGATTTTATTCTATTCATGTTTCAGGACACCTGTAAACTAGAATGATTTTCTCTTGCTGCTTTTTAAGTACCCTTTTAATATTAAATTATAGATTGCAGTCATCTAACAAATCATGGTCTCCTTTAAGTTTGGTGATACTAGAAGGTCCATTTACATGATAAATTAGAACTCAATATATGCAGTTAAAGTTAGTATAGCGATGTTTGTGGGAATAAAGGATTACCACAGGAGGTGAAGGATTCCATTCATATAGGTGCCATGTTTTGGTGATCCAGAATATTGATCTGATTGGCCTAACTTTGGTAGGGCATCCCCAAAAAGTACCCAAGGGCCAAGATTGAAGAATAACATTCAGTGGTGTGGGAACATACTCATCAACATTAAACACAACTTTTAAGGCAAAGATCAACTTTTGTTAGGGATTTTATCTGTTGAAACAAGGAGATGAAATGTAGCCTCATGGATTCTTTTGAGGAACATACTCTTCTTCGTTTGCATTACTAAGAATAAGATTATTTTTTTTTGAACAATATTTTTTTTTCATTGCTTTACAGTTGTTTTTAACAGCCCTAATTTAGTCCTTAGTCTTCTGACGTTTTATGTGGTATTCTGCTTCTCTTTGCAGGGTGATGGCCTACTTCATACTACTTGTGGAACTCCAAACTATGTTGCTCCAGAGGTGCCAATCCCAAATGAAAAGCACTAGTTTCATTGAAAGGAATAATATAATAAACCTCTTCAACAATCAAGCAAATAAATGAATAAATAAATGTCTCCAACAACCAAGGTTATGCATATAACCCTTTGGCATTGGGTTAGTACATTCAGTCATAGGTTGGTGATCATAAATGAGAGGGTTTCCGTTATAGATAGAAGTAGTGATTGAACATCCATTTCACTGGGATCAAGATTGTACTGATCCAGTATTTGTTCCATTTATACTTGTTCTGGTTGTACACAATTGATTTATTGATGCGTTCTGTTCGCCACTTTACAATGTTGCAGAGAGAAGAAAGGGGCGGAAACTTCAAGCTCTAATGAGAGCTGAACCTCTTTTCATTAAAAACATATTTTGTGATAATTACAAAAATTCCCAACACACAAATTACATGAAACCCCCATGTATATATTATTTCTAACACTCCCCCTCAAGCTGGAGCATGGATTTCGATCATGCCCAGCTTGTCTTAGATAGAGTCCATTTGACCCTCAACAATGCTTTAGTGAACAAATCTGCTAATTGACTGTTTGACTTCGTGTAAGGCGTACTTATCAACCCTCGAGTGACCTTTTCTAGGACAAAATGGCAATCTACCTCGATTAGTTTAGTCCTTTCAAAAAACACTGGATTTGAGGCTATATAGATAGTCACTTGATTATCACGATGCATTTGAATAGGGTTCTTCACTTGAAATCCCAATTCACTTATGAGACTTCTCAACCATAAAAGTTCACAAGCCGTCTTTGCCATTGCTCGAAATTCGGCTTTAACACTCGATTTTTGCAACCACGGATTGCTTCTTACTTTTCCAAGTAACTATGTTTCCTCCAACGAAAGGACAATACCTTGTTGTAGAGCCTATCGTCTGGTAAGCCAACCCAATCCGCATATGAATGGTCAACTATATTCAAATGTCCATGAGCTTCATAAAAGATCCCTTTCCTGGTGAGCTCTTGATATGCTGAAGTATATGCCTCACTGTTTCTAAATGAGAGGTCTGAGGAGCATGCATGTATCGACTTACCATACTAGCAACTGTGATATATATGGCCGAGTAATTGTAAGGTAAATGGATTTACCTACAAGTTAACAGTACATTTGATCATACTCCAGTAAATCTCCATCCTCTAAGAATAGTTTATGACCCATCTCAACAGGTGTATCAGCTGGCTTAGCTTCCAAATAACTGGTTGACCGAAGAATAATTAAAGCATACTTTGCAACAGACAAACTCCTTTACTTGATCTTGAAACTTCAATTCCTAGAAAATACTTTTGCGAAGTCCTTGATTTCAAATCACCCAAGTCCTTGATTTCAAAGATTTTTCCCAAATACCTTTTTAACTGGTGAATCCCAGTTTGATCGTCTCCCATTCCCATCACAACAATTTCCTCTTCCTCGTTTTTGAACAAACACGGAGTAATCCGAATTACATTGATGAAAGCCAAGATTCAAAAGAGCACCACTAAATTTTTGATAACATGTTCGCTGGTTTAAAATGCCGCAGAGAAGAAAGGGGCGGAAAGTTCAAGCTCTAATCGAAAGCTGAACCTCTTTTCATTAAAACATATTTTTATTGATAATTACAATCCAACACAAATTACATGAAAGCCCCTGGATATATATTACATCTAACACTTTAGTTTTCCTTTTAAAGGTTCTTGATCAAAGATCACGATTTCCTATGAGGGAGATTTATGGGGCACGGTCTATCAATTGATCCTGATTATCCACCCTGTCCCCAATTTGGATGAACTCAAAGCTTGTGCAAACCATGCATATACTTGTGTCATATAATTCTGCATCTTATGAATTTTGTTTGGTTGCAGTTTCTAAAAACATGCAATTCGATACTTTCCTCTTGACCAGGTCCTTAATGATAAGGGCTATGATGGAGCAACGGCCGATTTGTGGTCATGTGGAGTCATCCTATTCGTATTGCTTGCAGGTTACTTGCCTTTTGATGATTCTAATCTTTTGACCCTGTATAAAAAAGTGAGCATTTTAACTATATTGGTCACCTGTTTCCTTAATTGAAAGTTGCTTTTGTTTATTGAGACATTTGTACTTGCAGATATCAACTGCAGAGTTCTCTTGTCCATCTTGGTTCTCTCTAGGGGCCATGAAATTGATTACTAGAATCTTGGATCCAAACCCTATGACTGTAAGTATTTCTTAATTAATTCATTACACGTATGTGGAGTATGCTTCACTTAAAATGATGCTGTTTGACTTGTTTTGGAGATGCACAATATGTGTAGTGTCTTGATGCAGTTATACTGTGCAATTGAGGCCCAATGTTCAATGATCAAGACCAGTCATTTGATAGACCTAACTATGGATTGGAGATCTTCTAAGATCTTTCAGATTTGAAGAACCAAGCCACCAAATGCCATCAGACTGATAGCTGATGAAAGACAAATACGGCAACAGTTTGGGAGGAAAGTCAAATAATACCTGGGATCCCCAGTCAGGAAGACTTTTGGAGAATCCTCCAATCAATTAGCAATCTATGTGTACATTGCTTTTTGAGCCACTAATTGCCATCAGATTGATAGCTGATGAAAGACAAATATGGCAACAGTTTGGGAGGAAGGTTAAACAATTTGATACCTAGGATTCCCAATCTGGAAGACGTCTGGAGCATCCTCTATCGATAATATTTCCACGTGTATGGGTTTCACCCATTATCCATCAGGATACAATTCATGGCCGGACGCATTTTCTATTTGGACAGGGACACAAGTTTCTCAGACCTTGGAAAACCTTACGGAGTGATATGTCCATAATGATATAATGATGAGATTACAAATGCACTACTGGAGTTTTTTAAAAATGCATGTCCAATTGTAGATACATGTTGAAAATGCAATAGGTATCCTATGCTGCCATCAAAATATACAAAAAAGATAGGCCTTTTCTTGTTATTTATATTATGCTCAGTTAGTGTTGGTTGACTATCACTACCAATATATTGTTCATGGGGGAATTACCAAAAACTATGTTTTTCCCATGTGCATTAAATACATAATGTTGCTACTTTAGCAGATTTTTCCTATCTGTAGTGGAATTTGATTTACTGTTGTTGATTGCAGCGGATTACTATTCCTGAAATTCTTCGAGGACGAATGGTTCAAGAAAGGTTACAAGCCACCCATATTCGAGGAGAAAGATGACACGAATTTGGATGATGTAGATGCCGTCTTTAAGGACTCAGAAGTGAGTATGCTGAGATCTCCCAAAAGTCCACTAAAATTTATAGTTTTGATGTTGTAGGCTTGTGGAACTTTACTACATTTTTGAACAGATGTAATCTTATTGTCAAGTGCTCTATTTCTGTGCATATGTCACCCATGGATGATATCCAGACCACTGAGTCCCATGGTGGATGACAAGTGCCCCCGAAAGTGGTCCCTGTCTGATAATTCATTGATTCTAGCTGTTCGGGCAGAGAACACGTTTCTTTTTGAAAGACTTTTTCTAAACCATGAATAGTTGTTATCTTTAAAATCCATTCAGCGGCTAGGATCATCTGATTGATATGATCTTTTTGTTATTCATCACCTACACCAAAAGGCCCAGCAGATTGAGCATGGATTAAGGAATTCTTGATAACTGAGATACAATGGAGCACACTGTTTTCTATGTTAACGTTTCTATGTTAAATAATTTTACAATCATTTTCAATGAAGTGTATGTTGGTACTGTTTCAGGAACATCTCGTAACAGAGAAGAAGGAAGAAGAACAGCCAGCAGCGATGAATGCATTTGAATTGATTTCTATGTCGAAGGGTCTTAATCTTGGGAATTTGTTCGAGATAGAGCAGGTGCATTACCTACTTTGGATCCTTTAGTATGGGGCAATTATAGGGTGGTGATGCAGTGGGACATCTCCTTGTGCACATCATATATGTCTGTATTGTTGGTTATTCAAACTGTCTACATACGATTTGTCCCTTGTTGGGGGATACCTGGAAGGTCAAAAACTTTCTGAGATTGGAAGATCCTAGCCCTTCTTTAAAAAACTGATGTCTTCATATTTCAATAATTCTCTATTTATAGCCTACCCCATCGAAGAGTTGGTACTTCTCAATCCACAAGATTCTTGTGGCATACCCCATCAACAACGGGACCCATCAGGTTGATGATCCGGGTCAGAAAATATTTATATAATTCTGAAACATCCTTAAAATTACAGTAGTTTTATATGTCATCTACATTTTAATGCTTCCAGTTCCAGCTATCAATGAAATATAAGTCTGTTTGCTACTGACATGTCCATGTTGGGAACATTACACATTCCACATCGCCCAAGTAATGGGTTTAATAGGGTTTCATATACCTGTTTGGACCTTCCTCCTATTAGCTTAAGCGTACATGGTATCCTACATACATGGTATCAGAGCTAGCTTTGATACCATGTCATTCTGTTGGAAAAGTCCCACATCCCACATCGCCCAAGTAATGGGTTTGATAGGGCTTCATATACCTGTTTGGTTCTTCCACTTATCAGCTTAAACTTTTGGATTGGTACATGGTGTAAGAAACCATGTACCAACCCAAAAGTTTAAGCTAATAGGTGGAAGGCCCATATAGATATATTAAGACATGCCAGGCCTATTACATGGTGTAAAAAACCACATTGCCGAAGTTCGGCGAAGTAATGAATTTGACAGGGTTTCATATACCTGTTTGGGCGTTCCACCTATCGGCTTAAGCTTTTGGATTGGTACATGGTATCTTACAGTTTGGCTCATGTTATATACATTCTATAGTCATTTTTGAGATTTTTAATGTTGCTCCTAATAACCTTTTTGGGTTTCGTCTGGTACAGGCTTTCAAAAGGGAAACAAGGTTTACCTCAAAATGTCCTGCAAGTGAAATTATTAGTAAGATTGAAGAAGCTGCAAAACCTCTTGGCTTTGATGTTCATAAGAAAAATTACAAGGTAGGATGTGTATAGAACTGCAGAATCATTGTATTTAAGCTTTTCAATAATATGTTCTTTGCTATCTGAATTGTCAAATGGTTTTCTTAAGAACTTTTGAGTTATTGGATCGTTACTATTCATCCTCAGCATTTATAAGGACACGTCTCTGTACATCTGGAGCTCATGGGATACTGATCAAGTCCTTCGATCTGGAGCCATTTCATGGATGAGAAATGCTCCAAAGGTCTCCTAGATTAGATGATTATTCCATTTGATTTTGATCAATACTCAAAAAAGGGAAGCTCGGGAAAAATAAGCAACGACTGTTTTGAAAATATAGGAATAGTGAGGGTTTTTTGTGTTTTTTAGAATATATATATATATATATATGGAAGATACTCCTATGAGAGATGCTCTCACCTTACTATGAGAGATAAGGGCTCACATCCATATCCAATGCCAACAACTTAAATGTGAGGGCCCCCACTCCTATCTCTCATATAAGGTGAGAGACATCTCTCATAGGAGCATCTCCCTATATATATATATGTGTGTGTGTGTGTGTGTGTGTTGACCAGCACTAGGCTCCACAACCATGATTGATTTATCTTAATTCCGTCTCCTCTCTATTTTCTTATCTTTCTTCTCTTGGGGTTTCTCAGACCTGAAGGGACAAAAGAAGTGTTAACATGGTATCAGAGCCTCCTTTTCGGTAAGAAGACTCGCGGTTAAATATGTTTATTGGAAAGAGGTTTATTGGAGTAGAATGAAGAAAAACTCAAGTTTTCTCAAATTCTAGCATTGGTCAAAAGTCTTTTTAAAGTCGGCTTTGTGCAGTGATGTTTTAGCTTTTTTGGTATTTTTCTTCAACTATTTCAGTTGAATTAGGTCTAATTACTGTTTGTTTCATCTAGAGGAAGTATTCTGAAGTCTTTTTCAAGTTTCCCTTATCTAAATTGATCCTAGCCTTGATTGAACCTAACTAAGGTCAACAGTTGCTGGTTTCTTTAGTTTAGGTTATCTTCTCTTGTTTTGTTAGTTGGTTCAGCTCTCAATCAACCACATTGAGTCTGTTATTGGTGTACGTGGAAGAGGAAATTTTTGTAGTTTTCAATCAAATCCTAAGGCTAGGGCTGATGTCGGTGGCTACAGTGCTGACATCAACATCTCAATCAACTGGTTTCTTTAGTTTAGGTTATCTTCTCTTGTTTTTCAGTTGATTCAGCTCCCAATCAACTGCATTCAGTCTGTTACTGGCGTTGGAAATGTGGAAGAGAAGTTTTTGAAGTTTTTAATCAAACCCTAAGGCTAGGGCTAATGTCAGCGCGTACAGTGCTGATGTAT
The DNA here is from genome assembly GCA_003546025.1 of Camphora micrantha. Classification (NCBI taxonomy): domain Eukaryota; kingdom Viridiplantae; phylum Streptophyta; class Magnoliopsida; order Laurales; family Lauraceae; genus Camphora; species Camphora micrantha. The sequence continues at coordinate 15,793,514 of QPKB01000002.1, forward strand.
ACTTGGTCAAGAATAAGACTGAAGACTACAGTCTCTTGTGAATTTGATTGTGGTGATTGTTTTTCTCTTGTTTCAAAGGGCAGTTGTAGAAGGGTTTCTCCTGTTGGTTTTTTGGGTGTTTGCTAAGGCATACAAAAATTCAAATATCATTGTTCTCTTTTGAGCAAGCCTGAATTATGAAATCAGGTTACAGGAGTTTGTTTTGCTCTTTTCTGGCATCAACGAGTCCAGTCCATGTGATGTTAGCCTTGGTTTTCTCAAACAATTGATATCACTGAAGGGCTCAATTGCTCAAGATGCAAAGCCACCAATTCCACCTTAAATTCACCTATCGGGTTTAAGGAAAAGAAATTTTGCTGCTTGATACATGCACCCTGACAGGTCCTCCCTGCTGAACTGAGGGAAGTCAATCTTGGCTTACCATCCCTTTGAGTCGTCACAATTCGGTGCTTCCAAGAAGCGTGTGCACTTGTTTCCAAAACGGTTGACTATTGTGTCCTCATTTTCTAGGGCAAGAGACACTGAGAGTTGGTGGTAAACTTGTACTTCTTATCCTTTCCTTCTATCAATGCAAGAACGTCTCTCAAGCATCTTCGACTGTTTTCTGAATAGTCCCAAATCATTTTCAATTCTTCTCGCCTCCTGTAGTTTAGTCTCGTCAGCCATTGTAGTGAGGTAACCAGGCCCCAAAAGCGCTCTGATGCTAGTTGATACAAACCTGCTAAAAGAAAAACTACAGAGAGACAAAAAGATCCACTTCTGGGGGACAACTTAGTCGTTAATTCAGAATTTTGGCAACACATTTTCTTCCTCTTTCATTCTAATGATCTCCACATATAACACATACTGCGCGTTTTGGCTTATTACAAATTAAAGAAACTTCCTATTATGAAATAAAACAGAAAGCAATCAAATCCCTAAATTGATGAAATCAGATGAAAAGGTCAAAACGTAAAGCAATTGAATTCCTAAATTGGCGATATCAAGTGAAGGAAACTACTAGTGGTGACATGGCTGTCGATGTGGTTAGCGGGATCATATCAAAAATATAAAAGATGAAGGAAGAAAAAACAAGGAGATCAAGCTAGAGTATGTGCATATTGATGAGCAATTGGCCGATTTTCTCACTTAGGCAATTCCAAGAAAGTTATCATGTGTTGTCCAAGCTGAGCAGAGTAGATATCTATGCATCAACTCGAGGGGAGTCGTTAATAGTCATTTTGGACTTATCTCTAATTGAAATTATAAATGTAGGAGAGTGAGGTTTTTTTTTTTTTTTTTTTTAATTCTCTGAAATATAATGAATATGTGTTCGCCTGGCCCTAGGCACTGCAACAGTGTCATTGGTTTTTCTCAATTCATTCTCCTCTCTATTTTCCTATCTTTCTTCTCTTAGGATTTTTCAGACCTTAAAGAGAGAACAACCTAGAAATCATCATATTAGAAGTGTCAATAGCGACCATCCTCAAGAATAAGGGGTTGTCCATTGGGAACCCCGCTTCTCACCTTAGTATCCAGAGATCGAACCCTTGGGTACCCTGTGGGAGGGGGTTTTATATCTCTAGGGACGGAGTTTCTTACCGTGGGAGTGAATATTCATGGGGGAGGGAGTTTCCTCGAGGGAAGGAGTATCCTCAATAAAATAGAATAACCCCAAGCCTCTATGAAAGTATTTGGGTATATCCCATCCATATTTGCACCCATGTTTTGAAAAACTAAGCTTTTCTAAGGAGCTTGACCTGGTAGGTCCAAAATATGAAGCAAAATTTTAGACTGGGCTGGTTTGGTTCGGTCACATGACTGAACTGAACAGTTTTGGCCTGTTTAGCTGAAATGAACCGAAATAGACTACTAAGTTATGCAGTTTTATGGGCATGTGTGGTCTACAAATCAACAGTTAAGATGAGAACATGAGAATGATAAAGAAGAAAAGGGCCAAGGAATGAAGGTAATAAGGGAGGTTTTTCATGAGTCCCCATCCATGTTAAGGGCCATGAGATTCAATCATTAAATATTCTGGATAAAAAGGCCATGGTGATGGGTCCCATGTACAAGGAAATGGGGCCTAGTATGCTGTCAAATAATCTTCCAACATGAATGTGCACACAATTCATTATCTTGCACATGTTTGTGAAATAACAATCTCATATTTTTCTTTCAGATGAGGCTGGAAAACTTGAAAGCGGGGAGAAAAGGAAACCTTAATGTTGCCACAGAGGTAGTCACTTGGTAACTATTTTTGGTGAATAAGGGATTCAATGCAATTTCTCATATGATTCTTACAATCCTACAAGTAAACAGGTATTTCAGGTAGCACCTTCTCTTCATATGGTTGAGGTACGGAAAGCAAAAGGGGATACTTTGGAGTTTCACAAGGTACATCTTTTTCTCTTCTTTTAGACAGTACGATTTTTTTCGCAGATAAGCACGACCACTGATATATGGGTGTGGATGGTTTGCTTAGGATCTTTACTGCACTGCACACATGTAAACATGGTGCATTTTGTGCAATATGCAGAGCATTCAATGGATGAGCCATTGGTCCACTCATCATGTGAGCCAAACTTATATCACCAAAATGGACAGCTAGGAAAATGACCAAAGGTCCTTACACTTGTTCATGATGAATTGCTTCAAATGAACAGAAGTTGGTTCTTGCATTTGTGCCATGTTGGCGCTAGTGCTGCGAACATCCTTTTCAGTTAACATTATAAGAATATTTTAAGCATCCTATATATTGAGCTTACACAACCTATTCTTTTTTTATGTGAGGAAATGCTTCTTGAACATTGTCTATATGATTGATGCCCATAAATTTTCTTTGGCCCTGATTCTTAGTAGTTTTTGCTTTGGCAAACTGAGGTGTTCCAGAGTGTTTGGAAAGTGGATCACTAAAATCATGACCAAAGGGCTGTAAGATCGAATAACTGTTTATTGAGAGCAATATGCTGATGTTTATGGTAATATGAATAATAGATGCGTTGCATCATTCTAGAGTGTTGGCTGCAGTTCCTTGTACTTGTGGGATCCGTGGTTCAGATCTCCAGACCATTATTTTTTTATGTGAGCAACATGGATGAATGATGATATTGCAAAAATCTTGTGGGCACGTCATTACTTTAGATAACAGAACTATGGAACTGTGTGTCCTGATCACTCCTGAATGCATGGAATATGGAGGAATAGAGAAGCACCATCAACTGTATACTTGCTGCAGCACTATATTTCGTCTTGTGTTTGTGTTCCTAGAGAATGGCCATTATATTGTATGCTGCCATATACTTTAACACACAAGTTGCTAAACGATAATCTGGACATAGGGTTCCTGTATATTGTTTGACATGGGAAATCTGAGAAACCCTACACAGCCATATGGATATGCGTCCTTATTGAAAATTGTTAACTCTTAAAAAAAATATAGTTGATAAAGTATAGGATGGATGAAGATGTTTTATGTACATTAGATCTATTTGAATAGTTATGTATGAAGCGGTATCCAAGCAAGGCCATGTTTGGGTTTGTGGAGAAGAATGGCCTTCTTGGCACAAATCTTGGAGCTGGTATGGCCAATACCATTGGCATCATGCATTCTTTAGCTTTCCCTGTTGGATCCACTCTTTACACTCTTGTAAATAGTAATGCCTGATAGATATATATATATATATATATATAGGAGATGCTCTTATGAGAGTTACTCTCACGGTACTATGAGAGTAAGGGATGGGGGCTCACATTTAGGCTGCTGGCATTAGATATGAATGTGAGGGCCCCACCCTTACTCTCATAGTACCATGAGAGTTACTCTCATAGAAGCATCTCCCATAAATATATATATATATAAATAGATAGATAGATAGATAGATAGATAGAGAGAGAGAGAGAGAGAGAGAGAGAGAGAGAGAGAGAGAGAGTTTACCCAATATGGAAGGCTCATTCACAAAGCAAAAACAACGATCATAACATAGTTTTCAAAGCTTCATAGTTCCTAAATTATGCTTCCCATAAAAATAAGGAACATTTGCACCAAAGAGATGAACAATAAAAAGAATTCAAGAATTAAAACTGCATATTTCAAAAAGAAAATTTACAACATGCTTTTGTGATCAATATATGTTACAATTTAGAATTGACTGACAGGAAGAAAAAGGAAGAGGAAATGGGGTTTTGTAAGGCTTTTACCTAAAAGGATCATGTGGGAAATGGTTTAAAGTAGAAAAATAAAAAAATTCAATAAATAAAACTGCAATTTCATAAAGAGCGTTCTCAATATGTGGTATCAGAATCTTTGGTTCTTCTAGGATTGGATTTTGAATAGCTGACGATGAATATTTATTTTCCTTTGTGTTCGCCTGAGTTTATGCGTAATGGATCTCCACGTCAGCATGATTTTGATTTCTCATGTATATTCTATTGAGGGCATCATTAGTTTAGATCCCCTCATATCCTACCTTGTTGAGACAAATCAACAAATCATAGATGGGCCAGGTCATTGACCACCCATGTTCCATGCGCATAATAAACTGAGAGTCTGAGACTCTGCACAGATCGTGCGCATTGTAAACCATCTCGTATCTTCTTCTTGTTTTTTTAATTGAATCTCATATCTTCTTGAGTGATGAGAGAATATAGGGATGGGAGGAAAAAGCGGAAAGAAAGTAGGGGTGTGGACATTGGAAATTGGAAGTTGGAACATATAGGAGAGAATTGAGGGGTGTGAAGTTGCACCCATGCAAATGGATTATACTGACACCATTGGATCAGCTACACATCCCAAGTGAATTGATTGTACACCGTTAAACTTGTGGGGCCTGGATGAAGATGATAGGATGATTGGTTGGGGCTTTTTTTTGGCAAGGAGGCGGCCTAGGGAGATCTTCAAATCCCCCGAAGTCCCAGTCCCAGGTGGGGCCTTAGGTGGGCCCAACAGTCAGGTGTGCACTCACGCACAGTGCGTGAGTCACGCACCTGATAAGGCCTATATATATCCCCTTAATTAGGGTAATTGAAGCTTAATCCTATCTAAATGATTCTAAAGAACAAATATATGTATGGTGTACAAAGGTGTAATGGACTTCAGTGGTCCACCTCGTATCTGGTTTCTTGCAAGAGTATCTTAGTACCTGCTTGGTTGGGCTTGGTGCGAGCTCACCTAGGTTTATTTGGGCCCAATTGGGATGAATTGCATTCTAACAGGCTGATAGCGCTCGTGTTTCATTTCAGCTTCACTTGTCTCTTGTACAGGCTTGTGCTCATGATTATCCCGTCTATGTGGGGTCAGCTTTTTGAGTTCTAATTCCCCATCATCCCTGGGCATCTTATTCTTGTCTCATTGATAAATTATCATGGTGATTATCTAAAAGTGAAAAAGATTGTACGCTCATATAGTCTGTTGATGTAAAGTGATCCAATTTGGAGTGCATCAAACTGTGCCCTTAATGTCTGCAAATATCGTGAATAAGACATGTTTCCTTGATGGTATTGCTTATAACCTTATCTGCCTCATTGACTGCACTCATTTTACTATGCAGTTCTATAAAAACCTTTCAACTCAGCTCAAGGATGTTGTTTGGAAAACAGAAGACGACATGCAAGAGAGTAACAAAGGATGATTCAGTCTGAAGTGCTGGAGCACCTATTTACCCAAGGCGACTTGTCATGTATTTTGTATGACTTCTTTCCCCCCTTTATCATGGAGAGAATTGTTGGTGGCTAATGTTTGATTTACTGCATTCTGTTTTCTGGTCTCGCACTTTTTTCCCTAGTACCCTCTTGTTTTCCACTGTAGAAGTGGTACCATGGGTGGCTTCTGTGTTTTCCATATTATTTTTAGAAAGCATAATAAATTGTCATAGCCGACCCCACCTAGTGGGAAAAGGCTTGGTTTGGTTTGGTTTATAATAAATTGTCATGAGATTATTGAATTTCTTCTTTTCCTTTCATTACAATATGAAAGCATTTTGTTTCAGTGTATGCATGCACCTCCATTCCAGAAATGGGTTTTTGTAACAATAGGAGCTTCCCTTGAATTGGCTCCCAACAGCTTGAGGAAGGGTTTCCACTGCAGAACTGTTTAATATCTTGAAACCAATTACCAAATATCTGTGAGGTTGTCAAAACTACTCACTCATGATAGTATCCTAGCCAAAAATACATGGCACAACTGTCTAAATCTCTTCAACACTAGTTGTTAAAATTATTTGTACATGATCATTCTATCCACAAAGGACCCAGAAAGGGATTTGACTCTGAGAAATTCCAACACTCGATTCATATAATGTAACTAACAAAATAACCCCAACATCACAGGAAGGAAGCAGAATCAACTTTCAAGTTCTGTAATGGAGGCACAATCAAGCCTCCAATTTGCTTAACTCACAAGTTCACACAGACCCTATGATGCCCAGATACGGCATGGATACGGTAGAGATATGCCATAGACATAGCAGGGACATGAATTTTACATGTAAAAACTGAAGTATCGAATACGATATGTTGCCCATTTTAAAGTATCCATGCATCATAGCACAGACCTGCCTTGTAAAACGAGGAAACGATGAGTGAGCCTTGCTCAAACCATTTGATGAGGAATGAAGCTTGAGGAAACGATGAGTGAGACTACTTAGTTTAAAGATACTTTTGCCATTAATTTTTCCTCAATGACATGATGAGCGAGCATGCTTAGTTTTTTGTTATGGTTATACTTAATTCCATGCATGGGCAAAACTGCCTGAAAGCATTTTATAAACGAGCAACGAATGCATATACCGTGTTGGGAGTCGATTTTGATTGTGAGATTGTATGGAACGAACTAGCTTGGTTGAAATGGTACTGTATGATCTCCATGGCAAAGCCTTGGAAACTGGGAGTGCTAGTTGTGAGTCTGGGAGGAGGTCTGTGTGGAATTCTTCTCTTACTACCTGTTCATTTTAGAATTCCAGGAATTCTTGTTTAGGGAATTCTTGAATTCCTAGACGATGTGGAATTCCTAAATCCTCCTAAAAGTTGTCTCCTTTAGGTGGAATTCCAAATCCCTCTTTTTTTATGGAGGATTTGAAATTCCAACAAATGGCATAGAGAGTAGAATTCCAAGAATTCTAAAAGGTCTTTTGAGTGGTTGGAAGTTGAAACTCTAATGAAAGAAACACGGCATTTCAAATGCCAGAGGACAAGATGTTACATCATGTCCAAAAAACCTCAACCTCCCAAATTCTAGTCATAAATCCCGGTAAAGAAACAGGCCTATAAGCATTCAAGAATTCCATCAAAATACAAAGAAAGTGAAATTCCTTAATTCCAAAGGCTAATTGGGATTTATCATGTGCTATAATTCATAAATTCTTGTCAAAAAACAAGGGATTTGGAAATGCCAAGGGGCATCATGTCTCAAAAACCCCAACCACTAGAATTTTAGTTAGGAATTCTAGTAAATAAGCAGGCCAAAGGTCTGTTTGGATGTGGAGAATGTAGGTGGAGAAAGGTGGATAGAACTGTCATGGAACCAAAACTGGATCTAAGTGCATGCTTTCTTTTCTCCTTAATGTAGACGAACTGTTCCATACTCCAAATTTGTCCTGTGGACGGTTTTCTTCACATGCGTTTTACTTCCACCACCTTTTCCCTTATAAACATATATATATATATATATATATATATATATATAAGTAATTATGCACGAGGCTTGGAGTCGGGAATTTTAAAAGTGATGACTTGAAAGTAATTTGAAATTTATATTTGATTTTTTACGGTCAATTTTAGGACTAACAAATTTTGTAATATTAAGTAATTTTCATTTTATTTTTCTTATTATTGTATTTTTCTTGCATATATAAATTTATTTTGACATTATTTGAAAATAATGACTCGAGAGAGTCTCTTTGTTGACTATCCTGGGTCTTTTTTTTTTTTTTTTCTTTTTTTTTTATCCTTGCATTGGACGAGTCAATTGAGTTTTCCATCCTTGCATTGCATGTCCATTGGGGCAGAGAAAACTGTCCACAGTTTAGATTTACCTGTTCATGGCTCCAATCCTTTTAATTCTTCACCCATGTTTTCAACCACTATATACAGGCCATCTCGTCTTGGGGGAGAGCAAGCTGGGAAGGAATATAAGCTTAGATCGTGTATGCCTAAAACTAAAAGATCTATGCAAATGGGCCTTTGCCTTGGCCTGTTGTTAATATGGTTGGATGTAGGGTTGCAAACGGAACGGTTACACGTATGAATCATACTGGATTTGAACCCGAATCCATTTCTAAATAACGATTCCAGTTTCGGATCTGGTTTTGATTCGAAACCTATTTTATTAGTACTAGATCCGGTTCCGATAGAAAAAACCTAGATCCGGTTTCGAAACCGGGAACACTTTGAGGACTGGATCTAGTTCCAAGATTGGTTCTTACTTCTCTTCAAATTTTTCATTTTTTCTTAAAATAGGTAGATCATTCAACTTATAACAGTGTATTAAGTCTACTACCTCCAGCATTAATATATAAAAATGTCAAAAAAAATTATTTTGAGGTATAGTTTGCAATATCAAAAACTCATATGCTGGGTCTCAGATCCACGGGTCGGTTCCTAAATGGACCGAGAATCATACCTATTTATCAATCAGTCTGATCGGTCCGGACCCAAACATGTTTATGAATCGGAACTCAAAATAGGTTCCAGACCCGGGTTTTTTCGGGTCGGGACTTTCGGATAATCGTAAAATTGGATTCCCATTTGCAACCCTAGTAGGATGACGACCAACTTGTGCTAAAAGTAAAACATGAGTGCCGGAAGAGAGGCCATGAGTGCTTTATATAAATAGTGCATTAAGATTTCCCAATCTATTGAGATTACCAGTGACTCCTTATTTGTCTTGTATACGAGCATTATTAAGAGATTTTATGTCACACTGCAACTAAACCCGTAGGGATTCCTCACTGATTTTTCCAAGGATTAGGACATGTAGAAATCCTTAATTTTGAAGATTTTCAAGTCCCGCCTCCCTCCATAGTATTTGAAAATAATCAGGTTTTCGGATTTACATATTGAATAAAATTTTTTCTCATCTATACGTACCAATATCGATGGGAAATCCTCAATTATATAAATCATCAATGAGGAATCTTCAAATGTGTGGATTCTTCACGATTCCTCCTCACCTGATACCAAACATGCCATAAAGATCTACTTGTGCAACTATAGGATCTACCCTCTGTAGATTTCTTTTTCCACTTTCCCTATGGGAAATTGAAATCCTCACCATCGGAGAAAATCTTTTCAATTTTATTTCCTTTCTTACAAGAAAAATATGTCACGCTCACAATGAACAATAAACTGCCCAAAAAAAAATATATATATATATATATATATTTATATATATATATATATTCCACTGACACAGAATCCTCTGTTGCATAAATGCACCCTAACTCTTATATTCTCCTGCTTGGTATGAAAGAAAACACTTTAATTTTTTTTCTTTTAAGTAATTATTATTGTAGACAAGAAGACCGTTGAATAGGTGATTAATGTTCCATTGATCAGCGTACCACAACATAATATTTTCATTGCACCTAGACTACCGAGGACTTTAGTTTGAGCAGTGCCTATCTCAGTTTGGTTTTGGGGGCAAACCAAGGATGTTCATGTAGATTTTAAGAGTGGATGGAACTCATGATTTTCATCGAATTTTTTAAAGTCAAATTTGGTTTTAGGGGCAATCAGAGGATGTTGACGTGGATTTTAAGAGTGGATGGAACTCATGATTTTCATTCAATTTTTTGAAGCGCACCGCACTTTTAACGGTGGGACTGCACCCACATGATTGTGCTTAGGTCCGCCCTGACCTAGTCCCTTATCCCATTCAACTCAAGTAACTCGATCAAGTTCTGGTCAAACTAGTTTGGACACCACACTTGGTCAACTAACTCCCGAGTCAACTCAGCAGAGAGGCCATGTTGAGCCGGACAAGTTCTCCCGCAATGTTCCCCTTAACGCCATCTCCCGTGGAACCCACCTTGATGCATTGCAATAAAGAGGGAATGGGGGAAGGGGGCTGATCAATTGATCATTACCTTTGATTTCAGGTTAACTCAAATCTAATGCCCATTTATTTTTCCCATTTTTGTTTTGATTAGATCAAGGGGAGTGTGTGTGTGTGAAGTGATTGGATTGACTTCACGTGGGCTCAGGAGCATACCTACATACTTGCCCCCCTTTGCCTGCAAAAAAAAAGTATCAAGCGTCTTTATAATCGAGTGGGTCCCAGACAGCCCATGTGCCGTTAGAAATAAGCCCATGTGTAACATTATTTGCCCCTAAACCCCTATCTCCCAACAAAAAAAAAAATCTTGGGTCCGTCACTGTGTGTGGGCCTCATTTGTATATCAAAACACAAGATAGCAATAGAACACAGGAAAGAAAGTGAGCATTTTGGAGAATTTGCCTGCGTTTCTTATGGGTTTTGTAGTTCGTGTAATCAATCACACAAGCTTAGCCGGCGGGGCAGAGTAGTTCTTAAAGGAGGAAACACAATACTGGGAGGTGTAGTAGCTTTCCTCAGATGATCACACATCTTCCACTGCAATTAGAAGAGGGTGATTCGTTGCCGTCCGTTTTGGCCTCTTCTCTTTCTCTTTTTTGAGCTTCTATTCTCTTCTTTCGTTTTCTGCACAAAGAGGAGACACCAGGAATAATATTATTAGATTCCACATCCGTCACCAGAAATGCACGTCTCTTTTAACAGTAGGATAAGGATTGATGCTGAAATGACACTAATCTCACAATTTGAAAGAACCACAAACACACAAATGCACTATATCCATCCATTTCTCTCTATCCTCTCTATGAAAAGCAAAAAAAGGCAACTTGTGCATTTATGGGTCCACCCCACGCCACCATGCAGAACATGTTAATTACTTGCCCGTTCAATATATAAGGCTTTGCAAACTTTACGACACCACTTATTCCTAAATCCTAATTACTGATCGTGCTTATCCCATCTGCTCCAAAAAAAAAAAAAAAAAAAGGTGGGCACCTGGATTGGTTTTTTATCAGAAATTCAACTTCATAATCTTTTTATCTTTTTTCTTTTTGGGTTTAAATCATAATCGAATCTTTGAAGTGGATGGTCAAGATCAAATTAATAAACGACTCACAGATAGCATTCATCTTAGATTTGGCTACTAGTACAAAAGCAGATTTTGTGATGGTTAATACTTTGGCATCTTATGCAAAGTTTTTTTGTTTTTTGGGTTTTTTTTTTTTTTTTTTGGTCTTATATATAAGTAGGAACCTGAGTGGGGTCCAACCACAAAAACCCTGACTGATGGCAGAGAATAAACCACGATAAGAAAATTCCAAGCATTTTTTACTGTGGCCGAAAAAAACAGTATTAGCTACAGAGCCCACACGTCATTGTCACCCTTGTCTATATATAGTTACTACGACTACAGAGTGAGTGTGAAGTGTACCCCAGTGCCATACAAGGATCCCCCACGCCCACCCCCACCCCCCACCTCGTCCCGGTCGAAGGCGTCAAAAAAAGGAAACTTCGCATTTATTTATTTATTGTAAAAGCAAAATATTATCCTACACAGCCTATCTAGAAAATCCCGCATGGAATTGAATTCTGCCCGTGAATATAGAAAACATCACCTACTATCAACGACGACGGAGAGATTGAATTCATGTGCCCAACTTTTTAAGACGTCTACGTGAGAAAATCGCGCACCCAAAATATCATGCACAGAGGGTAATCAAATTCAAAAGAACCTTTGTTCCAGATGTAATACCCCACAGGTGCATGAGTACTGAATCACCAATTTCTCAACACACCCCCAAAATCCTCCACCACCGTCCACTCCTAAATTAAATCATTAATAATAACATACACCTTAGGCCCTGTTGGACCTCTCCCCAGAACTTGATTGCTTGCAAACCAAACCGATTTGGCTGCATTCAGTTTTTAGAGATCCAAAGTGGATCCTGTGTTGTTTAATTGAATATGAGAGCATCTCTCACAAGAGTATCTCTCATATATATATATATATATATATATAAAACATTGTAAAAGAAATACCACCGGATTCAAACAGTTTTTCAAAGATTTTGAACAGCGGCTGTAACCAACCACAAACAAGAGATACAACCCTATTACAAGGAGAAGTTAAAAAGATAAAAAGGTTTCAAACAAATTTGGACAAGGTTTCCACTGCTCAACGTTCAGAGACGGAGAAAAGAGGACCAAAAATCCAGATAAATGTGACAAAAGCAGAGAAGGGGATAACAATGACACCGATAAACAGAACACACACATGAACAGAATGGACTGGCAGAAACCACGGCAAGAAAGACGATAATAGGACCCTCCTCTTTTTAAGCTTTTCCTTTTCAGATCTACTAAAGAAATCCCTAGAGGAAATAAAAGAAAAAAAAAAAAAACTCAATATACTTATCTGCCATGGTTTCATTTTTTTTTTTTTTTTTCCCTTTTTCTTCATAAGAAAATTTATTTTTTCTATTGGATCCTCACTTGGCCATCATGACTTTGACAAACTCCTCGTAGTTGATCTGGCCATCGCCATCAACATCAGCCTCACGTATCATCTCGTCCACCTCCTCATCAGTAAGCTTCTCCCCTAGGTTGGTCATGACATGGCGTAGCTCAGCAGCAGAGATAAATCCATTCTGGTCCTTGTCAAACACTCGGAATGCCTCCTTGAGCTCTTCCTCTGAGTCGGTATCCTTCATCTTCCGGGCCATCAGATTGAGGAATTCTGGGAAGTCAATGGTGCCATTGCCATCTGCGTCCACCTCGTTGATCATATCCTGGAGTTCGGCCTCAGTTGGATTCTGACCGAGTGAGCGCATCACTGTGCCCAGCTCCTTGGTTGTTATGCAGCCTGCATTATTAACAGGGTCGTTTTAATTCATAGTGAAATAAAAAATGACAGGGGCACCACTCAATAGCATACTCATGGTTTTGTAGAAGTAATGATTTTATTATCTGCAGAATGGATACTCGAGTCATAATCTTTATGCACAAGCACATTATTGTCAAAAAATCTTACTTTCAATGGATAAAAATAGCAATGACCAGCTCAAGCAAGCCCTGCAGTTCAGGAATTCAGTACACCGCAAACATGAGTGTTCAGAGTATAATCAAATAGGAAGAACTTCACTCTTTGATAGTTAGCCAACAGAAATACAGTTGCAAAAAACAGTGTCGAGAACAAAATGTTAGAACAGCTATCATCTTACAATCTAAACTTTCTTCTTATTAGTCCTTATTTTAGGGGAAAAAGTACATTATGAGGTTATTTCCTACACATGATTAATAGAATTAATCACAGAACCATGGCCTCTACTTGCACCAAGGCCCCGTTAGCAAAATGCATCAGTGGTACAACACACAAAAAAAAAATTGAGATGTGGAATAATTAGGTAAGGTAAACAGAAAAAAAAAAATTAAAACTTTTCAAACTACAAAATCAGACAAGGAATCATGCAAAGTATAAAAATAGGACTCAGTGATGATAAACACTTTCAAAAATTGTTAATTAACTTCTAGACCTTATCATCCTTGAAACACCTTACCCGCATCTTCCAAAGCTGTTCCTTTACTCAGATAGTTCAGAAAACCAACCAGGGACAGAACAAGATCTTCGTCTGCCTCTACTAGTAACAGAATTTCATCCTCGGATAACACCATGACAACAAACCTAGATGGCTAGACCCAAGAGTCTCCTCCCCAACCAATGCTTCTCCCAAAGCCTCACTCTAACCCATACACCTACCCAATACATAAGATGACTCCAACACACTTTTGATATCTAAATGTCTCCAATATAAAATTTATCGTTCTTAGTCAGTCAACTCTATACTCTATCTTAAACTGATAATCATCTTAGATAACTTTTCTCACAAGGCATCTGGTTCACCCACATTTACATGGGAAACCCCAATAATTTTCTCTTATGTACACTCAAAAATCGAGCCTGACTCGGCTTTCAAAACTATTATCCAAAGTCCAAATACAGAACTCAGCACCCATTATTTTCATCCTAGTTTAGTATAACTTCATTAAGCAATTCCTTATTAAGTAATTGTGCTTGACAAGGAGGTCGATCTTACTGTACTGCTCATCCATTGTAGAAAAAATCAAACAAATAAATAAAAATTTGTGCTTGACAAGCATGCCATGCTCTCTTAAGGTGAGAAACACTTATTGAGTAATACTTGTCATTCTGTTCTAAAACAGTTACAACTACTTCTCAGTCAATGAGATTAATCATGGATGATCTAGTATACCTCTTGAGGGTGGAAGTGTCAAATGACTTTCGATGGACCTCCACCTGGGATTTTTGAAGTTTAATTATGATGGTTTGTGTTTAGAATGAAGATTTGGCGGAAATAAAAGGGAAAAAAATTTGTGATTCAGAGTCTTGCCATCAAGATCCAATTTACGGTGACTCTTCAATCGCAGAGATCCAAAATTCAACTGAAGGGTCAATGATGTAATCCAACAATAAACCATGTGTATGAAAAATTGCTGAGAAAAGTGAGAATGCTTTGTAGTAAACTCGAAATTAATTTTTGGTAATAATTTAATTTGTTAGTGAAAGATTAACATTCTAATTATTTTGTTAAATATTAGTAAGTGATCACTAGACCCCTGTTCGGACAATTCTCAATGTTAGATCTACATTGATTTTCGGAGGCCCATACATCCAAATATATGGAGAAATGTTGGGCCAGAAAATCACCTTCCAACCCCAATTTAAACCTGCACCGGTCAGTTGAGACAATTCCAATCCCCCTAGGTGGACCCACAGAACTCCTGCCCATGATCTCCATAGTCATAGGTGACATCACCAAGGAGATCACAGCTGACATACAGAGTCTTCCAACATTCAATGATGTGGCACGAAATAAACTCCATTATGGAGGGAACACATACTGAGTTTATTGATTTTGGAGGTACATCTAAATATATGGAGATGTGTTGGCCCTAAAAATCTACCTCCAACCCCCCATTTAAACTTGCACCAGTCCGTTGAGAGTTGAGACTAATCACAGCCCCCTAGGTTGTGACCTATGGGCTCTTGCCCAAGCTCTCCATAGCCATAGATAACATCATACAGGAGATCAAGGCTGACACGTATACAGTCTGCCAACATTCAAATAAGCGGTAGTGCATAACCTTCATTATGGAGGACAGGCATATGGGTTCGAACCTGCGGTAGGTTGTGCTTGTACTACCTATATGAGGTCACAGCTGCTGCTAGGACAGCACATCATTATATATGTGTATGTATATGGATATGATTTAAACCAGTTAACCAATTTCTGAACAGGCGCCAAGAATGGGTTCACTCCCTTTCCATTTGATCTCTATTCTTCCTAGATTTAAAATTGGGATTCACTGTAGAATGAAAATCCCATCATCCTTCCAACTACAAGTATCCACAACCTACCCTCTCTTGCCCTTGCTACCCCTATGCAACCCATCAAAATTGCCCATTTTCTCCTGCCCTCAACCACCACCACAATGGCCAAGTAGTGCCCCTACCCAACATTGCATAACCACAACACCTTAGCAATGTTGTTGTTGCATGCAGGAACACACCCCATCCACGTTCAACCACAAACTTTTTTCATCACTGTTCCTAGCTACTTTCACAATACTCTGGCTCAAACCTGACTTCTCCACAGCCCCAATCTATTAACAGCACAAGCCTATCAAATGTACTCCATCCACCTGCCAATTCAGATAGCGACCAGATATGCTCTTTCTACCACAGACCCACTTTCATCCACTAAAAGCACTATGATAAGAGATGGAATATTTTTGTGTTGCCGTTGTTGCTGAAGATACTGAAATGGAAATGATGGAGCACAGCGGGGAAAAAAACCTGAAACGGAGTTTATATAATATGTGGGCAGAGGTGGAGATGATAAAAAAGCAAAGGATACTTGGCTTGTTGATAGGAACAAGTGGCACAATGGAAGCAAAAGAATTACCCATCCGTCAAGACCTAGCTCCATTGGTCATTTATAGCCATCTAAGCCAAAACTTTAAAATTAATGGTCATATGTCAATCTTTCATTTCAAAACCTTGGATCAGATGGCTAACAATGTCCAATGCAGCTGATTATTGACAGCTAGGTAATCAAAGTCTTCCATAGATCATTTGACCTAGTTGACCCAACAAACATGCAGCTTGACCTATACTTTTAGTTGTCAATTCCTCATTTAGGCATCGGATGGACAAACCTTCCATCATCGAAAGAATATGCCTTGTATAAAAAAGCTACCCTCTTAATCATGTCAAATGGATGGGTAAATAACTTAAAATCAGACCCCATGTATGGATAGTGCATACACAAATTTACATGCAGAGGATTAAAGAATTGAAATGGTGTTTGGATTTGATTTGATTGCGACTACCTCGCTTTCCTTAAATGATTTCTCAAGCATTTGGGCTTTTTGAGTAGTTAAGGATTTCTAGCTTATGGATCACTATATCTTCACATCAATGGTGATCGACCCAGTCACGATGGGTAAACTAGATATTACAGTGACATATCAATTCCATCTTCTTGCACAGAAGCCAATTGTCATTCTTCTTTGGTGATCATTCAAGTTGATCATCTTCACCCTTTCACGATCATGTAAGAGCAGGATCATCCAAGCTACAAAAGTTAGGAGTGATGTATCAACCCGATCTTCCTCTTCCTCTTCTTCTTCATTAGATCTGAAATTCTCTTATCATTCAAACCCTCAAAATCATCATCCCAAATTCTAATCTAATCCTGCATAAAATCACCATTGTCCATCTCCAAATTCTATATTGAACCAACCTTTATTGCCATCACCCAAACCTCAAACTCACTCAACATCTCCTTTGTTTTCGCCTTGCTTTCTCTCTATCTTAAATCTTTTAGATCTAAGAACAAATCTTGGAAATGGCTTATGCTAGCCTGTCAAGCCTTCAATCTACGATGCATAAATACATCAGCTACACGCCATGGATATTGCAAGGCTACATATTACTATGGATTTTACGCATGAAAAGTGAGTATCAGATACAATACAACACAATACATTCAATATTGAAGTAACTGAGTATCATAGACCTTCATGCCCAACCCACATGGGGTGATGTGCTTGGACATTTCTAAGACCAATGGGTCAAGATTGGGCCCAAAAAAGTAAGTCTACTTAATATAAGGGAGAAGAAGCCCAAGCTTCAACTTCAATGCCATCCGGCTTGACATAGCCCGTTCATAGCTTGCTATATTTTATACATGTTTTTGTGTGATTGATGTGTTGCCCTAATGGCAATGGGATAAACTATAGAGTACAAGCACGACCGACATAGGTTGAAGACCATCGCCATCCTTCACAATGAAGGGTATGTTGCACTGAAAGAAGGTAACATGACTTCAACCCACAAACCTGTGGTTGGAGAATTGAGCACCTTCCAGCCATACTATGGGCTACTTATTTGTTGCAACAAAGAGCACCTTTGAACTGTACTTAGCTGGCATCAAAGATTCATATTACCATCCAAAATTAAATTAAAAATAGTCACCTTCTAATTATGTGACTAGGCAACTCTTAATAGATTGTTTGGCATATTACCTCCTGCATTGTAATATGATCACATGACAACCTTCGTCACTCTTTTTTTTTTTTTATAACAGTTAAACTTTATTTCATCAAAAAAAGAAGATTACAAGAAACAAACAGACAGCCAAAACCACAACCAAACACTAAAAGAAACTATACATCAATCGTTACTCTCAACTTCGAGTGAAGATGACCTAAAAATACTTCAATACAGGTTTGAAGGAGAAACATCCTTTAGATAAAAGATAAAAATTGGAATCTATGAAGAAAACTAAATATATTAGTTGTGACATCCTCCTTTAAGATAAAAGACAAAAATAGGACTCCATAAATGAAACTAAATCAAATAGTCACCAGAGAGTTAAGAATATAACACAATTGTGCATCTATATTCAATTTTGACTGGTTCCTATCAATTTTGATGGTCAACCAAGGAAGGACCTGGTCAAGTTTGATACAATTTGAGCTAAACCTAAATGCAACCAGACTCGTGGGTAAACGATTGGATTTTCTTTTATCTTAAAACATTATAAATAAAAATTTTAATTAAATATATTCAAATATATATAGGAAGATTTGAACCCACAATGAAATTTAAGTTAATTAGACATTCTCATTTAGATTTGTTTTTGAGTTTTGGAAGATGCAAAAATTTTATTTGGTGCAGTAGGTGTAGAGTATACAATCCAAGGACTTAGAAATGATGGGCTGTGAGTTTCAAAGCTTTAGCGACTACTGACCATGCCAATGTGCAAGATAGAGCGTCATATCAACAGAAGATGCTAATCATTGTCCAATGCCATCAGGTTAGTAAAATTCATCTCTAACTAAGCCAAAGTCACTGTCTATCATATCTATGATGCCAATTAATAAGCTAGGAATCCTCAATAGAGTAAACCCTCAACACCATGGAAAGAGAGATAATTTCAATAAAGCCGTAACTAAGAGCCTTTCTCATTTAATTAAACCTTCATTTTTTTTTTATGCATGTATTTTAACTGACAGCTAACAAACTAAGTAATTGGAAAACTAAACTCCAACTAATTGATTTGTTACCAGAACTGATATGTAACAAGGAACTTGAACCTCCTGAGACAAGATGTTGGACATGTGGGCCACTTTACAACAATCCACCAAACATGGGCTATAGGCTTTGTTGGGCAACAACAGTTGATCATTGTAGGGTACATTGAGTGTACAATACATTTTGTGAAGATACCAAAAAGTATTCTGGGATGTGTTGATTCCTGAAAGCCTACATAGATTCACACAATCGATGGGGCAGATAAGAGATGTATGTTTTTTAAATTCTTATGTACATTCTATTTTATTATCTTTGAGAGGATGAGACGCAGGCCAAACAAGGAGCATCTCATCCACAACTTGCAGTTGCTGCTGCACTGCCTATGCTGTAATCTTGTGTATTCTATTATCATATTCATTAGTTAAAACATGATGAAGCAACTTTGATTTTAGCATACTTGAATAGAAGAGTGTCTCTAACAAAATAATTAAAAAGAACTAACTTATATAGCATCCACTTAAGTGATCTATTTCTTATACAATATCTACGATTTCCGGATACTTCAATATAGGCAACACATTGTATCGTATCACATCCAATACTTCACTTTTTATGTGTAAAAACCAGGTTGCTACAATATTATGGTGTGTCCCTCGCGTATTCATGCTGTATCTGGGCATCATAGAACAACATAGGCTTAGTTCCTAAATCAAGGCAACCTCTGAACAATTTTCATCAATAGTTGAAAACTGATATTTTTCCTTTCTTGTTTCAAATGCTTAAGCTAAATAAGAATGAACTTATAGAAATCAAACAATTACAGTATATTTTCCTTTTATACAAATAATATGAAGATTGATGAAGAATAATTATATAAAACCAATATTTTTTTTACTCCAAAACTTCATCCATAAATGCTAAGATTTGAATTTAAGACAGTTTTTCATCTAGTAGCTATAAAAACTGCAAGGATTTGAAGCAAAAGGACATCCTTCCCTCCCCCCAACCCCAACCGCATCCGCATCCCCATGGACTACAAAATTCCTTATCAATAGTAAACAAGATCCCACAATGTTATTTATTGGGTTAAGAGGGATGCAGGGACATAAAGAATAAAATCAGAGAAAATCATGGATACAGTTATGTCATTATCGTGAATGATCAAGACAATAGTAGCCTTGAAAAGGCCAATGCTGCTGTCCTCATTTGGAAGTATGAAAACTAGAGGCAGGGCAGGGATCCTTTAACCTTATTCATGATTTTAGCACTTAACAATGCATTAATCATAACAGATGCTTTAAGAATTGGGCACTCCATTCTTCACGTTTAGTTTTTCTTAACTTTTTTTTTTTCGTTTAACCTTCTGGGTAATCTCTGTGCCAAATATTTGAAAATTGATTTTGTGTGTTGTGTATATGTTCCTATTTTCTATTTACTAATGGAAGTTGTCAACGCAATATATATATATATATATATATAAATTTAGAGAGAGAGGATTGTATGAAATTATTATAGCCAATCAATTATCAAAATTCAATTTCTTTTAACAAATTTAATTTTTTTTTATTTGTATGTTTTTCCATTAAACAAATAGAAAATGGAATAAAAGAAAAGAGATGGACAATTAATGCAACAAAAACCTAATAATCACAATAAAACCTGTTTATCTTTTTTATGAATGGTTAACAATCTTTTACTTCAAACAAATAAAATACTAACTTAGGCCCTCACCAGACTCAAATGATCAAGAAGCTCAATAACCAGAAACCTCATAAGATTTTTACAACAGAACACTGATCAGCTTACGCTTATAAATTCTGAAGTCAGGTTAATCAACACAGACATGAATCCAAGGCAATTCGTCTCTTTCCCTATTTTAAATTTTCACCCTCTCTCACACACAGTCACACACACACACACACATTTTCCAGTTCTTACTTTTCTTTACAACATGCACAATTTCATTAAATTGGTATACCTCCCCAGATCAGAGACAGTTCACAAATTTTGGTAATTAGATCATACAGGTGCCTAAATATTTAACTCCTTCCAACAGTTTTCTTCTTTACAGAAGCAAAACATAGGTAATCTCAAATCGATATCCAACAATAATTTTAGGTAATCAAATGAATTTGGTTGAGTAATAATAAATTTTGTCTTACTTTCTCATGCATTTTTTTTAGTAACTGCGTCAAACATCTCGTGATCATATCACGCGCAAACAATCATTTTTTCTTCATAAGCTGAACAATCACAGCACCACATCATCACAGTGAAAGAAATCAATGCCACAAAAGTCATGCATTTAACAAAATTTCTAATCTGAAAGGTAACAAGGAAAAACTTATCCGAACATAACCTAGTAAAAATTAGGAGCCATAATCTCCCTCAATCCTCAATAACATGAAATCACTGCAGCTCATCTTTCTCTTATCTCTTATTCTAGTCATATGTTATCGATCGAATCAAATCTAAGAACCACACGCGTCATTCAAATTTCTCAAAGACCAAAACTCACAAGCTGCACAACATAATCGAGATCTAGATCTCACACGCTTCAAACAAATCAAAAACTCAAAATCAGCAACACATCAAAACGACAAGTAAAACCTAGCATAAAATCAACGAAGAACGAAAAAAAATAAGCAGATCTATAACGATCAAAGCCTCTTCTACTAAAATCACAACAAGAACCAGATCAAAACACATCAGATCTACACAAAAAAACCGTACTTTTTTTTCCACAATCAGACCAGAATCGAGGAAAACAAGATCGGATCTTAACCAAAACACGCCAAATTCAAAAGAAGAAGAAAAAACGCTGATGCATGAACAGATTCTAGGGTTAGAGAAAAGGGGGATCGAAGGGATCTGACCATCTCCGTCCTTGTCGAACAAGCTGAAAGCCTCCTTGAACTCGGAGATCTGATCGTCTGTGAGCTGATCTGCCATTTTCGCTGCAGAAATCGGAATCTATGGATTGATGGAAAGGGGAAAGAAAGCGAAGCGAGCGAGCGAGCGTTCTCTTTGGGGTTTTTTTGTTGTTCTTCTGTCTCTTTCTTTCTTTCTTTCTTTCTGTGCTTATATGTTCCGGACAATTAGGGTTTTATACGGAACTAAGCGGCATCTATTGCTTCCAACTCGGACTTAAGATGGCTTTTTGTTGAAGTTACGGAAATGCCCTTTGATTTGGTTGAAAAGAGATTCTCCATCATGGATGAATGTTGGAGGTGAAATGACGATTCTACCCTCTATTTGACTTTTTTAATTTGGGCTGGGGCGGGTTATAACCCACGTTGGGTTTTGGTTTTGGTTTTGGTTTTTCAGGAAAAGCAAATTTGGGCTGGGTTGTTCTGGGTCAAAACTCGGAATCGTAGCCAAAAAGACTTTGGGTCGGGCTTAGCCTTGAACATACTTCATGTTAGGCTTGTTTATGGCCATCGGGGAAGAGGAAATCACATTTTAATGCTTTTTTTTTACCTCCCAATAGGAAATTCATAACCTTATTAGCGATAAAGATTAGTTTCATTTCATACCATTTACTTTGATTATTGAAGTTATAAAATATCAAGATATTGAAGCTGGTTATCTTAAATCTTAATAGATTTTGAGTAGTTTGTGAAAAGAGACATGACCTATAGCATAATTATCTACACTTTTACGTGTTGAAGTTCATAATTTGAATTGTTCAATATTCTTGAACTGGTGGTAATCAATATCATGACGTTTTGTTTCATATCTTAATTCTTCATGAATTTTGAGAAATTCTTGAAAAAGTCCAACAAAATCCAATTAAATCTAAAACCCTTTGATGCACTCATTTACTCACGTGAAAATGGTGATTTGATAAGCATGATGATGTTTTTCACATGTACAAAATTTATGTATGTAGCATTTACATATTTAAATCTAAATTTTCTATGATATGTGTAAAAAGGAAAATGACTCCTGTATCATATCAGCTAAAGAATTTCATGGTCTTGATTTTCTTAAATTTATTTAACAATTTTTTTCACTTTATTTTTCCTTTTACAAGCGACTTGAACTGATGTTGTCGCACACTATACATGTCCATGACCAATTAAACATATGCTGGATCAAATTACTTAGCCACTCAGAGAGGAAATTTATTTCTTAGAATTCCAATTCAATTCAAGGCAAGCAAACGGGCCTTCAAGTTATGAAATATTAGAATGATGTGATCACAACCATTTCTCAATTGACACTTGATTTACATGTAGAACTACCCATTTTCCCTTCCCTTGGGGATCTTTAATCTATACTTGATCCACATGTAACCCTGCCCTCTCTACCCCCCACGTAATTGACATGCATCCATGTCAACACATTAAAAAAAAGTTTTTCATTTTTAGAAGATGAACAGGTTGTTAGAGAATATACATATAACAGAGGAGGTTTTTAACTCTTAAGTAGTTATGCTCCAATTCTCTCCACATACAACTTTAGCCCATACTTCTTTTGCAAACTTGCTTACTTCTCTTTCTCCCTCTCCATCTGTAACTTCTTTTCATGGGTCCTTTCTGCAACATGTGCCCATGTCTGTCCCACTCTCTTTTCATCCATTAGCAGCATTTATGCAATCTGCAAATAGCTAACTCTTTCAGCCACTACGTACCTTTCTTTAATCCACCAAACCCAAGCCATAGAAGAATCATTAGATCTAAAGCAAGTCTGATGACACCCACGCCTTCATTGCCTATCTTCTTTTGTCATCGCTCGACAGCTGCCTTCACCTAGCTCGACTGATTTCTTCACTTTGTGAGCTTTGTCCATACTTGTTTGCAGACGATGGTGTGTGCAGTGTGCCACAATGTGGTACAGTGGAAGAAGAGGGAAGGGTCAGAGCTATACAGACAAAAATGAATGTAGTTTTAAAATATACAAGAGTTTCTCCGAATTTTTTGTGTGTGTGTGTTTTGTGGGGGAGGGGGATTAATTGAATAGGCCAAACTTTTTTTTTTTTGGGTACTTTCTTCACATTAAGAATAGTAAAGTCAATCATTTTTTTTTTTTTTTTTGGTTACTTTCTTCACATTAAGAATAGTAAACGAGAGAATATGTCACATTTAAATAGATACAATTGGTTTTTAAATTAGAAATTCTCATTACTTGGACCGAAGTATAAATTCAAAATTCAGGGTCGTTTGGCTTTTACACATGTGAGAGGAAAATAAGATTTACATGTGTAAATTCTATATATGCAAATGTTACACCTATCAAATAAATTACCATGTTTGCAAATATCACCATTCTTACATGAGTAAATGAGTATATCTAATGGTTTTATATTTATTTGGATTTTTTTGCATTTTCACAATTTTTTTAATTCAATGAAGACTTAAGATAAGAAACTAAACATCTTGATATTTACAATCTATAAGTACCCTTACCTTAATTAGGTGAATTAGTGTAGTTAATTAGGATTAAGGCTAGTTAATCATGGTTAGTAGCTTAAGTATTATAAATAGTCTCGGTAAGTTTTAGGGTTATCTGAGTGAGTTTCAGCGCAGTAGGGGTATTTTGTAATTATAAGAATTAAAAGGGGTTGGATGCAATTTTAGAAACTAAGCACAAGTTGGGTGCATCAAGTAGTTCTCATCATGCACATCATCTTTCTTGTTGGGCTCGTCGCGATTCGGCGGCCCAAGACCCATCAAAACAACCCTTTTCATTTTAATCCCTCAAATCCCCTATTTTCATTATAGTTCCTTAGAAGCCCCTTTTTTGTAAATTCATGAAACTTTCTCTGCAACGGGGCTTAACTCCTTCGTTTATCCCTTTATCTCATTTCACTTCTTCTCCACTCTCTACTTCCTCTCCGTTTTCCCTCTCCAAGCACACAATTCTCCTCAGAATTTCCAAGCCAAGCAAGGACTCCTAAGGCCCCAAGTTCATCCTCATCATCTTCATCAACCTCTTCTTCATCTATTTCATCATCTTAGGTAAGTTACTTGCCGTAGAGACCCTTGCATTCCATTCCCGTCTTGATATAGGATCATTCACTCTAGCTTAGACTGTATTTCTTTCTCTTTTGGCATGTAGGATTGAGCTCCTAAGCTCATGATTGGTGTGGGATTAGCTTTGAGAGGTGCAAACATTGAGCCCTAGGCACCAAAAAGGGGATCTTTATGCTAAAATCCAAAGGCAAGTGAATAAATATTCTTAACATGATATTTTCACTTACATTTGTCGATTCATTGTAGTTATTTCATGTGGCAACCATCTTAAGCTCATTTATGTGGAAAACGGTGGTAGTTAGTGTTAGTAATGGACTTTAATGGTGAATGGAGTAATGACCCTTAATATGGTAGTTTGGCATGATGAATACAAGCCCTGGACTGCCCTTTGGTAGTGCTAGGAACCACTCTTGCAGGCGGTGGATAGTGGCACCCTAGCTCTAAAGAGATTTAGTTCGGGGAATCCCATATAGCTCTAATGGAGCAACCATGGTTAGGCAACGGCTTCTTTTCCAGAATTGAGAATCTATCTCATTTTGAATTACGGTTAACCGTAGGGCTTCTTACGGCTAGCTGCAAGGCCCTTACGGCTAGCTGTAGTACCCCACTCATTCAACTCCGTCTCAAATTACTTTAAATCTTGAGAGTTGAGATTGACAGACCTTGACCTACGACGAACTCCTGGTTAGTCATGAGCTAATTGTAAAAGACTCCACGACTAGTCGTATGTAGGCTTACGACTAGCCATAGGCATATTTTTTAGGGTTTCGAACTATAGAAAATTAGAACCCTTAACACCCCACAACAACCACCCCCGAATCATGATCTTTTAGCTTAGGTAATTAATGAATATGAGTGGGACCAACGGTAAGGAGATGTGTGATCTTGATATGTCCTTAACGACTTGTTAGTTACACACATGGGACCCATATTGTACTAAGTGAGTGGTGAAGTGGACGTCCGAGTACCTATAACCTTCAGAGCACCAAATTCATTACATGGGCTATCCTTAGTTCGCGTAGCCACTATGTTATATAGTATGGACCCTACATATGCAAGAAAACTCCAAATGCTTGGGTGGCTTAGTGTATATTCCTTTGACTCATGAATCATGAATTGCCGGATAAGTTAGTATCTCCATTTATTACATGACATGTGCACATATCCATTCTTCTCATCAGTCTTTATACTGCTTCACTTTACATATGAAGGACTTAGTATGGATATATGGACTTTGGGGCTCAACTTAGGTTAACTTCTTATGAGAGATGGTTTATAAGTGTGTGATCCATTGGGATGTGTCCCGAGCTGTCTGAGGTGGTATTGAGGCTACTCAGTTTTGTGATTATGGCTATATTTTGGATGAAACGTGAATGTGGAGCAATTCCTCTTTACTTTACTTTGTTTTGGTTGCGATATTGCGATACCTGATGAGAGACTAACCGGACATTGTGTTCGTGTGTGTGACCTTGACCCTTTGAGTCAGGAACCACTCAACTGACTCAGTATCCCACTGTTTGGATTTTACCATCTGCGCAAATATATATATATTGATGCTTTTGTGATTTGATTATGGTGGCTGATCATCACGCATAACTTCACTGCGAACTTTGATCCAAGCGGAATCAGGGCCACAAACGAAATTTAAAAGAAAACCTTTAATTGGCCTTGATTATTGCGTCTCGAGGATGTGGTTAGGATCCGATTGGATCTCGAGGGCGCGACACGACCAATTAATACAAGAATACTGGATAGTTTAGATCACAAATTAGAGGTCCACAAATGTGCAGAAAATCAAACCTATAGGTTGGGTTTTTTCCATAAATTATTACTTAAAACCTACAAAAAAATTTAGAAAAAATTACTCAAAGCTGCAGCCTTTCAACCATTCGTAAGAGTGGAGACTCCTCCCAAATACTACAAGAATAATCAATCGAGTAAGAAAACTTGTTTTGGCTTGTATTGTTGCTCAGCCGATTAGGGCAAGTATAGTGTGTGTAAGCGGATGAATTCGACTCTCTATTAAAAGAAAAATAAACAGGGTTAACACTTATGGGGCACATATATCTTTTCTTCATTGATATTAGAGGACCCAAGATGCTTTATCCTAGGGCTGGTAATCATATCGTGTTAACGAATTCAAGTTACGGGTTAACGAATTCGGGTTAAAATCACCTCAACCCGTATATGACCCGTTAACGTAACAAGTCAAAAAATCCAACATGAACATGACCCGTTAATTCAACGGATTACACGACCCAACCCGTTAACCTGTTAAGTAATTAAGTTATTTCAAAAATTAAAAAAAAATTATACAAAAATAGAAGGAGAAAAATATATATAAGCCACATGAAACTATAAGTGAGGATCTCGAGTGGATCCCACCTAAAACCCCACTATAAAACAATAAATTTTAATTTCTTCTTTATGAATATAAAATAATTCTAGTTACAGTTAGGGAGTAAAAAAAAAAATTTAACGGGTTGAGCAGGTTGTTAACGGGCTTATGATTTAATTCGTACACAACCCATTAACTTAATGTGTTAATGGGTTTGGCCCGTTAATGACCCATACCTATTAAGAGTCCATCCGAATCCGTTAATATTGAGTGAGTTCGTTTCATATTAATGAGTCGTGTGGCATTTTGACAGCCCTATTTTATCCCTGCACGAATACCCGAGATCTCTTCAAAAATATGGGTAGTCAGTTGGCTTTATTAGCAAGGGTGTTACAGTAAAAAGAAGAGAGTATATAAAATGTTGGTCTGCAGAGGATTAAGCGGGTCGTCAGCTTTAGATTTTCTATTGAAAAGAAAAGAGAAAACTAGTAAAGTAGGAGAGAGAGAATATGCTAACACTCAAGTTACCTTTTCTTTATCTCTTTTTCTTTGACGTCAAGTTGCTGCTTTCAAATATTCTTTCCCTCCTTGTGATGATAAATAACAATTGTGTAATGCATGCTGGAATTTGGTGTTGAGTATGGAAGGAATTTGCTCTTTTGATTAATTTAATTTTCCTTCATTTGGTGTGATGATACCTTTTTGAGCAAACAAAAGTTTTGGATCAATTATTTGAAACAGTGAATAAAAGAATCTCTAAACAGAGAGGAAAAGTAGACAGTAGGATTTTGTGCCCATGTGGAACAGGAACGTCCCTATATCACCATGGGAAATAAAGAATGATCTTACTTCAAAAATGAGGAATTTCAATGGATATGACATTGTTATCCCATAGATCCAACTCGAAAAACTATAGTATAGACATTTGCTTTTAGGCCTCTTTTTTTTTTTTTTCATCGAACTAAACTCTTTACGGTGTGTGCAGGCTAGGCTCCATTTCCATTTATGTGGGCTTCCTTCTCACATGTATGGGCTCTCTTTCTACTTATGTTAGTGGTGGATCCAGGATTTTCATTTGAGGGGTGCGAACAGTAGTTTGGCTTTAGGGGGCAAACCATGGATTTTGAAGGTTGTCCTACAATTTTAATTGATCTTTTTGAATCGTGTCATGGTTTAACAGGTGCGACCGCACTTGCTTGGCTATGCCCCTGCCTATGTGGGCTCTTTCTCTGCATGTGGGGGGTGTTAACATGGGTATGGGTTCAACCCCTCTTGGCTATAGTTGTTCAGCGACTTTCCTAGGTTTTGATATACTAGATGATGACTAGGTATTGATTTTCCTCCAAAAGAAAAATTATTTGATGACCATTTGCTGATAATCTTTACCTTTGTTTGGCGAAAGTTTAGCCACTTTCTAGGAATATTCTTCCTTTGGAATTCAATCCATGCAAAGAAATATACCCTTAAATATTTAGACTTTTGATGATTTTGCTTGGTCCACAATTTAAATGTGGTTGAATATTTATCAAATATTAGATTAACATGCTTTTATTTTAATATATGTCATTGGATGCATTTATCAAATAAAATACTATAATATAAGGTAAAACTAAAGTGCAACATCATTGCATTGTAGTATGGTGCATTGCCCTTCTGAAGTATATGGTAGAGCCCACCTTTTTCAAAATCCAAATTAGTTACTAGGCCTAACGCCCATTTTATTCATTGTATCAAAGATTTTCAAATTCAATTTCAATGGGCCAGCCGTTAGATTAATCACACATGAGGGACTCTCTTCATTTCTATCAGAAAACAAGAGACAGTATAGTAAGTTCATCACACGGTATTAGGGTTGTAAATGGGTCTCCGATTCTCCGATTACCCGAAGGTTCCTACCCGTTAGGTTCCGGGTCTGAGTCCTTATTTTAGTCTCAATAAGCAAATGGTTCTAGTTCCGGATTCTTTTTTTAGAACCGATACTTAAACGGTTCCGATTTCAGATCCACAGTGCTTCAGACCCATGGACGCGGAACCCGACCCAATATACACTAACATAAGGTAACTTTAGTATGTGAAAAAAAAAAAAACCCTTCTTACTTTTCTATTTTTCTATATTATGGTTTCTACTTTTCTACATCTCATACCTGGAACCGGATCCAGACCGACCTCACAAATGGTTCCGGTTCTGGTTCCCCTTTTTAGAAAACGGTTCCGGTTTCGGTTTCACCCTAGACCCAGACCGGAACCAACCCGTTTACAACCCTACACGGTATGAATATAGTCAATCCAAAAAAGGGGGCTATCTTAATATTTGAGTCATAATTTAAATATTGATCACTAATAGGGCATTTTTGTATGCAATAGTTTAAATTTTAAGAAGGTGGGCTTTACCATATATTTCATATTCGTAAGGGCAATGCACCATACTACAATGCAATAACACTGTCCTGTAGTTCTGCCCTTTGAAGTTGAAAGTTCTCAAGTCATTCTTTGATTTCCAGGCATTCCAAGGTCATTCCGGCGGAAAGCTGATTCATGTTGATAAAGTAGTGTTTTTTGTTTTTTTGTAGAAAAGACCACATGAATCACCCATGTTGCAATATATTGATTGGGTAGTCAAAAAGCTAGTTACTTTGTCTTGAAAAGTAGAGCAAATCAACAGATGAGTGGTCATGATTGATCAAGTCTGCTGTGAGTAGTGACTTTGGGCATCAAATCCAATAAAAAAATTTACAGCAAAAAAAAAAAAAAAAATCCAATCAAAAGTCATATATAATATATAAATGGCAAGAATTCTTTTATGCCAGCAGAAGGCTATAAGTTGATGGAGAAACAGACTGGCCTTGTACGTTTGGGCATCAAATCCCATCAACGTGGACTCTACTGGGCTTTTAATTTGTAATCCAAAAAGTTTAAGAAATTATTAAATTAATAAAGTCTTAAGCATGTAATTTAGCATTTTACATCCTCTCAAGTTTTTGAGAAAGACGAGAAAAACGCAAAGGCCACCTAAGTAGGATTCAGAATAAAAAGTAAAAATTTCAACTAAGAAGACAAGTTTTACAACTTTTCGAATTAGTCGCTAAATTCTTCATGAGGTTTTAAACTAAAGACATTCGTCTCATTTAAAGTTGTTTTATGGCGACTATTTCTCTCAAATTTTTTAAACTGTCCAAATTACCCTTCATTGAAGTAAAATCATCATTCACTTCCTATATATTCTCTTCCTTTTTTCTTCACTGGGATCTTCACAATGATCGAGGACAACTAGCGCCTCTACGGTGATCAGCTAAATATAGTGGCCGCCGGAACTATGTCGTGGCTTTAAATGAGGGATATTTTAGGCATTTAAAAAAATTGAGGGAAAAATTCCGTCAAAAGATACCATTACATGACCGAATGTCCTTAATTGAATACTTATTAGAAAACTTTGAGACTAATTTGATAAGTCTTAAAACTCGTATCCATTTTTCAAATAATACAAAAAAATTATGGCATTATTTGAAACTTTCCCACAAGACGAGCTTCATTTTGGTCAGGTCTGATCAATAATATAATAAAAAACAAATGTGATAGGTCCAAATTATTTTGGAATCTACTGGTGATTGAGGAGATTGGTGTTTTGTGGCAAAGTTGGGCACTTCAAAACTAAATTTGTTGCAAAGTGGAGAAGGGCATTGTAATAACTCAAAAAACCTAAAGTTTTAAGAGAACTTATATATTTTTCATGTATGACCTTCCCTAAGAATTTTTTTTTTTTTTTTTTTTTTTAACATAATGACCTCTCCAAGTAAATTTTTCTAGCTCTGAATAAAAATTAGATATAAAACCTCAATGGAATTTCTTTGTTCAATGGAGATTTTTTTTTTTTTTTTTAGCTATCGAGAGTTCCCAACCCTTTGGGCTGGACTAATCCCTCCGGGCCCAGAGGGAAGCCGGGTAAACTCCCTTGTAGCCACAGTGCGGTAGTGCAGTTTCAAACCTACAACTTCCAAGTACAAACCGTAGTCTTAGGCCAACCGAGCTATCCTTGCAAACACTGAAATTTCTTTTTCTAACTCAACCACAAATAGGCACCCTCTCTGTTGAATGTGGGAGCTGATTGTGATTTGGTCTGCATCCAAGTGCATCCTCAAACACGACACACAATGCACTTGAGAAAGTAAAAAACATTAATATTTGCATCAATCAGAAGAAGTCAAATAGACAATGATATCACTTGAATATGAATATGAATTACAAGGTCCTGATGCATTGTGGTAAATATGTGACGCCCTAATTCCGAATACCGAGGAAACCGTCAAGGTACCTGAAGTTGGCGGCGCTACTTCTCGGAAAGTCCAAGGACTTCCAAGATCGTAGGTTCGCAATGAAGTCCAATTTAAAACTTTTGACATACATATAATCAGTGGTTAAAATTGCGGAAGCCTAAAGAGTAAAACAGAAGCATAAGGTATCATAAGGATATATCAAGTGTAGCAAGGTTGAAATCCAACCTAAATCTCAAAGTATAATTAAGAACATATTTTTAAACATAACAGACTACATCCCTACTCACAACATAAAGACACTCAAACCCAAAAAAAAGATAAACACTCAAGCCCCCGATGCTGGCTCTCCGTCCTCCAGCTCCACCTCCTGGTTCGCTGGTCCCCATCCGTAGCCACCAGCTACAGGCGCCTCGATGAGCACGAGCGCACCGTCCTGGTGTTCGAGGTCAAATCCTAAGCACCAAGAATGAGTCAGATCTAAAGATCTCGCAAGTTACAGTATACAAATAACGTAGAATGTATACATCAAAAGAATAGAGACATTAATATGATCTATAAGAATATGCAAGGTACATAGGCTAGGCAATTGAGCAAAATAAACGTTTAGAATCAGGAAAATAAGATAAGCTAATCTATCAACACAACATGGTACCTTCACACAAGCTGGATACCACGGGATATTATGCATCGACCCTCCCATACTGACCACATTTGTGGTAGGGAAATCTCACCAGTGCTGGGATGACTAACCCTACAAATCACTCATCAATCTAAAAAACTCATCACTCAACACTCAAGAGACCGGACCCGGTATCACACAGTCCGTTTAAAACATAGCTCATCATGATAGCCCACTCAACACTCATAAATAGCTCCTATCAGTGATAATCAGTCAACATGCTGAGTTTAGAACAATTGAGTGAATGCTCGTACCGACTCAAAGGAATACAAATACTGGTATGTGTCTGTCTAGGCTTGACCTTGCATGAA
The DNA here is from genome assembly GCA_003546025.1 of Camphora micrantha. NCBI lineage: Eukaryota > Viridiplantae > Streptophyta > Magnoliopsida > Laurales > Lauraceae > Camphora > Camphora micrantha. The sequence continues at coordinate 15,825,738 of QPKB01000002.1, forward strand.
CAAGATCCTAACAAGTCCCTAAGAGGTCCAAGTACTAATATCAATATCATGGAACGCAGTTCTAGTCCAAGTCCAATCATTGGATCCATACTAAGGCCCATCAAGCCATTGCCTTAGTCTCAACAGTCCAGGAGAGATCACCAGACTCAATCCTATATCAATCAGTCTATTCTCATCCAAAATGAGTTACAAATCCAATCACAACCACCTCTTCATCCTAAGAGTTCCACACATCCAAACTTAGGCCATAAAAGGGCCCGCTTAGACACAGACATGGGTCAAAGTTCACCCAATCACATTATCAATCACATCGGTCGACCACACACACTGGGGACTGTAAACAGTCACCTAGCAAGCACAAACCACTGACTGAAATTCTCTGTGTGCTTGGTCGACCTCCTGGCTAGGTCGGTCGACTGAGTGCATAAGAAATCCAGATAAAAAAAAAAAAAAAGAAGTCCCAGCTCTCAATCATCTCCCAGGAATCCCTATGTTGTTGGTCGACCAAGAACACAGTATTTCTGGTTTTAAGTGAGAATGCCAACTCCCAGTTATCTCTGAGTTTTCCTGTGTGTCCGGTCGACCCGACCTCAGGTCAGTCAACCGAGCACACTGACCTGAGATTTTTCTCATAAATAAACTGAGACTTGGATTTCTCAGTTTGTAGTGTGTTCGGTCGACGGAGCACACGTACCTACAACAAGATTCCAGAAAACTGGATTTCCTCCTCTTCCATCCATTTCTTATCCAAACCATCTCCAACCACTTTCATACATCACATAAACAACAGAAATAGTAAGAGCACTTCAATTATCCACCATCCAACAATGAATGGGCCATTGATCTTCCAAATGAGAAAAACTCATCTATCAATAGTCATCCATAAACACAAGCTCAAAAGAAAATCTAAACATCCTAACATCATAAAAATGAAATTTCAGAATAAAAAAACAGTAAATACACATTCTATGCTAAGTGAGTATATTGCACTTACCTTAAATCCGAATTTACAAAGGTAAATAGACAATAAGAAGCAATCCAAGCCTTTAAGCGTCTCCAAGCTCTCAACAAATCCAAACTACAGCTCCTAACGTGCAGTCCACAAGAGAACCAAGACTTAGAAAGGAAATCTAAAGAGAAAGGAATCCTAGAGAATCACATGAGAACTGGACTAAGGAAAGAGGCTTACCTTGGTTTGTAGAAGAATAAAAGATAAGCAACTTGAGATAAGTTATAGTTGAAATTGAGGCAATCTTCTTCTAGATTAGGGTTTGAGCTAGGGTTTTGGAATTAGGATTTTAGCTATGGTTTCTAGAGTTAGAGTTTTTGGGAAATAAGAGGTAAATGAGAGATAAATGAGAGTGAATTTAGGGTTTTATTCCCAATGCAATAGTTTAGCTTATATATGATAGGGTTTGGATAATTACTAAAAGGGCCTTTTTTGTTTATATAGGGGTGTGCATAAGGATATGGGCATTTAGATCCTTTTGTAGAGGTTCTAAAATGTTCTCAAGTATGGAAAACCCCTCCTATAAAATCATATTTACTAGTAAGTGCCTCAACACCTAAAACCCTATAAAAATTATAAAAGATACCCTATAAATTCTATAAAATACACAATAGACTAAAACTTAGGAAAATATCTATCTACCCTTATTAATCCCTATTAATTAGTATAATTATACTACTATTATCATAATTAATAATATTCAAATTCAAAATAAGAGCCCACCAAGGGTGGAGCCTCACAAAATAGCTCCCTGATGAGGGAGATCCTGTACAAGTGGGGTCCAATTCTTGATGATTAAGTGTTGAACTAACAGGCCCCGCCTTGCGTCGACGATGGCCCTAAATCTTTAAGATCAGGCGATCTTGGCCATTCGACATTTACCATATAATAAGATAAACGGTTAAGAAAAATATATAGCAAATGTCCAGCAGCAAGGCAATGATGGGATGATCAAGATTGGTGGTTTTGGGCTATTCCAAGACCCATTACATGTGAGGCCCTGCTGCTGATTGACCAGCTCATGATTCTGTGATTTTTTCCCTCTACATGCTCAATCTATGATATCGGATATGGACATAGAGATTGATACGGGGATCAAGAATAAGAATCCTTACTTTTCGAAAATTTTTAACACAGATACGGATACGAGTGTCTTAATTAATTTTTTTCTTTAAATCACTTTTGAATCAATAAAATTATCATTGTTTTCGTCCATTTCTAGCGTGTTTATAGTGAGAAGTAAACATATTGAAAATGCTACATAAAATAAAGGACTTTACAAGTAAGATATGTTAAACTTGTTCTCTAAAAGTATCGGCGAAGTATCAGGACAATGTGTGATGCCTAGCATCAGATTAAGTTGTCAGCTTTGCAAGTATGGTAATAATTTTACGAATAAAGATAACAATTAGGCTTGTATCTTTTTTTTAAGGTAATGCAATTATAATTGTAAATGATTGCCCAAGGTTGCCTACTACATCTCATTTAGAGAGATTTTCGGGTATAGTTTCCCATCGCATGGGAGAACGATACATATGAAAGGAAAATTGGCTCTCTAAAGTTGATTATGGGAAGGCTGAGAATGGTAGACTTTAATAATATATTGTAACATATAGATAATACATCATCAAAGGACTCTGTGGCCCAATGGATAAGGCGCTGGTCTACGGAACCAGAGATTCTGGGTTCGATCCCCAGCAGAGTCGTTTTTTATATTTTTGTTTTTTTACAACTGTTTCATTTGCCACCCTACAAAATCAATGTCAAAAAGAGTCAAGGCCCCTCCTTTTTTTTTATTTTTTTTACATCTCCACCTTTCCTTAAAAACCAATTTACGGTTACCATCAATACCCAGAAATTCAATTCAGTGCAAACAAACGGGCACTTAAGGTAGGGCTGTCAATCGTGTGTGTTAACGAATTCGAGTTACGGGTTAATGAATTCGGGTTAAAATCACCTCAAACCGTACCCGACCTGTTAACTTAATGGTTCAAAAAATCTAACCCGAACACAACCCGTTAATTTAATGGGTTATACCCAAAAAACCCGTTAAGTTCAATCATTTCAGTGCAAAGCCACACGGTGCGCTCAAGTGATCCCACTAAAAACCCACTGCATTTAAACCAGTTACTTGTTTAATTCATACCCGAACTCTTTTAACGCTGACTAGAGCCAATCCAAAAATAATCACATCGTGACATCCTAATAAGTGCTGATACCGCAGTCTGATGCAGATGTTGAGCTATTCGTGGCTCATATTTGCTTGACCCCAGCCATTCACATATTATGGACGCGTGGATAGATAGATAGTGGCTCAGATTTCTTTATATTTGATTTGTCACACACACTGTTGGGATAGATAAAAGTCTGTGAAATAGTATTTAACTAATGTTAAATTTTTAATTTTTTTGTGTGGATGAATCTAATGCTGCATGTTACTCCAATCAAAGTGAGATTTGAACTGCAAGCTTGTCTCAGGGAGATGTTCAAATTGAATGACTTGGATGAATCAAATGAGAGCCCCAAATAAGTCAAAACACAAGCCATCTGCTTAATGTGAATTCAGATATATTCCTAGAAAGTTAAATAGGGCAACCCATCAGTTAGCTAAGTTTTAGTGGGCTAATAGTGATTGGTTAGACTTTGTTTCTGGTTGGTGGTTGGGTCTGAGTTCTTTAATGTGTACTGTTTTCTTGTGCTGTTCATTTTAAAATTCCCATTTTTCCAAGAACAAAAAAAAAAGGAAACAAAATCCATCTCAATGTTCATGACACCTAAACACAGACATAATGGGTGCCTTTTCATTTTGTGATAGGGTCCTGGATCTCAACAGCTTCAGCAACATTATGCTCTTTGTTGCAGTTTAAATATAGGACATATGGCAAAGTTCATGAGTCAACTCGCCTGATCGGATATGAAAAAGCTTTCAGATCTGGCTTACTCCAAAAATCAGGCTCACTGGGAGTTGATAACTGTCTGATTTAAAGGGTAGAAAGCAGACTGGAGAAAATAAAATTTTCTATTTTGACAGTCTATTTTAGGTCCTTAGATAAAAATGGATATATGAAACTCTCTGGCAAGGTCCCAAGTCCCAACTAGTCCTTTACAGCCCAGAAACTCTGTTATATGCCCTTAATATGATAAGCAATAGAGAGCATCCTTATGCTTAAGTTGCAGAGGATCCAAATGCTTATATTAATGTAATAGGTGCTCAGCCAAATCAAACACATAAACCTTTATTGATGTGTAATTTGAGTTCACCTGCAGCTGATTTATGAAGACTAAAGATTTGACAACGATTCAGAAGATGTGTAATTTTTGAGTCACAGCAGTCTTAGCATTCCAGCATGTATGAATAATTAAGAATGCAATCAAACAGCTCTTCTTAATTCAACCACGTTGGTTTTGCACAATAAGACTCATGAGGACTCATCTGTGCCAACCAAAGCATGGGGAGAAGATGCAAAAGACCTCAAAGAGACCTCAGATATGTCAAAAATATCAACAACATTAGATCTGAACTAAATGATCTTATAGCCTTTGATGGTTTTATAAGGGATAATTAATTTGGATTTCAATCCAATGGTACAAGTTGATGATTTTTGAATTTGAGCATGTGGAATTCATTGATAGTGAACATGAGGGGGGTTAACTCAATCAAGGTGGGCCATGTGGCCAAAAAACAGGGTACTCTGAACGCAAAACCCCTTACGCCATAGCAGCAGCTTTATGACTACTTTCACAACTTTTTACCAGCAATAGCATATATAAAACCAACTCACTCAACGACTCCACACAAGGGGAAAAAAAATCCAAGTAACACCAGTGTTCCAGCTTATTGATACAGTTAAATCCAGTACGAAGGTAATCCTGTGCATGAATTAAAAAAAAAAAAAAAAAAAAAAAAAAAAAGGATCACAGATCAAAAAATTTCCATTCAGCAGCATTTTCAAACGCACACATTATTATTTCTTCTTTTTCCCACCCTTCCCTGATGGTTTGGAAGGTCCTGTGTTTGAAGTTGCTGCTGGAGTCTCCTGTTTCTTGGTCCTCCCTGGATGTCTAGGAACAAGCTCTGCAATCTGAAGCATCAATTGTTTCCCTAAAATATAATAGGAGCATGTCAAATGTAGTGCGTAATTGAAACTATGGCATTTAAAAAGAATGAAAAGATCAATCATACAGTTCAAACAGGTATCACATCAAAGTCAATAAGCAGCCAACCCATGCCTAGCGGAAGGCAACTTCAAGCCTCAGGCATTTGGAAGGCATCTTCAAGCCATGGACAAGAAATGAAATCGGTCGCTTCGAATGGAAGCCAAACATTTTCTGTTCAATCTATTTAGTTTAAAACCATTCTCATTCTCAAGTTAGTATGATAACTAGAATGAAAGTATTAGGTTGGTTTTCATTTTTTCTAATGTGCAATTCATGTGTTAACTACGGTGTGTGCATGCATAGTTTAAAAAATGACTTATTATTAACACAACAAAAGTTCAGTTCTTTTGGGAAATCGCTGAAGGCTTAATTTTAATAAAATTTCAATGTAAGTTTTTGAAACTTTCCATAAAGTTCTGATGGAAGTACTTAAAAATTAGTGGCACCAATATGTGTTCCAAAGGTTATATAGCACTCGACCTTTAATGGGAAACCGGGATCATTGAGTCCTTTCCCATGCATCGGGTGTTAACTTCATTAGTTGAGCTTTTCCACTTGGCTTGTCTGACAAGAGTCGCTGAAGGCAATGTGATTGGAGCACACAGCGCATGACCTTGCAGACTCGCGCAAGGGTTTTGACGGCAGATTCAATGCAGGTGTGGACTCTCTTACACCACAATCACCAAGAGAGGTAAACTCAACAAGTCAGTTTTCTCCAAGAGGTGGTAGTTAGTCATTGACTTTTCTAAAAATTGCACATACACATCCTAATTAGATTACCTCTGGACACATTTGTTTAGCAAAAGTAGTAGTAAAGTCAAAGTCAAAGTAGGTATGAGATGAGACATTTTATACTTCAACATGTTCGGGTGAGAAAATTGGAGTGGGGAAGTAAACTTATGATGTGACACCAGTCCACTTGCCTTTACTCTTCGACAAGCCTCTTTCTTTATGCCACAAAAAAGTGTGATGGAGTTTGTTGAAGCAAACATTATTACAAAAAATGCCTTTTTTTCAATTTACGCTAATTCTCGTAAACAACTTTAAATCAAAATTAAGTGTTTTATGACCACTCTACCAAAAAAAAGTGTTTATGACACTAAATATTCATGGGACCCATTTACTAATATTATAATCTACCATTTTTACGGAACATTGTTCATCTATATATATTTTATTTTTATTTTATATTCTATGTTCTATTTATTGAAATATTGTTAGTATAGGACCACATCTCACCCATTAACTTCTAATACATAAGTCATAAGCTACATGTTTTCATCCGTTTACTCTGCAATTGATTTTAAATTTTAGTTATTTTGCATTGAAAGAAAAAAATTTAGTCCTGAACTTAGCAGATCAAGCCTGTGGGCCCAGTTTGGGCCAACATCCCAGAAAGTTTTCTATAGCTTAGTGTTGTTATTTTATTTTATTTTATTTTTATTCCTGGCCACTAAGCCAGCACAGTATCATTATGGGCCCACCTAATTGGAGTGGGGTTATGATGTGACACCAGTCCACTTGCCATTACTCTTCGACAAGCCTCTTTACTTTTTGCCACAAAAAAGTGAGATGAAGTTTGTTGAAGCAAACATTATTACAAAAAATGATTTTTTTTTTTTAATTTACACTCTCCATCACTTTATACTTAACCTCATATTATCCAAACAAATATTTTACCACACCTCTAATTTTACTTCAACATACCTCACCTTTACCTTTTCCATGATATGACATCCACCTTATCTTTACTTCCCCACACATGTAAACAAACATGCCCAGGTTGCTAAAGAAAAGTACTAAAAGGGGCAAGAAGTTGGGCTTGGGCCCCTTGTCATTCAACAGGTCCCTATCTGGGGTTGTCCTTGCCCAGGCTCCTATGTGGATTAATGTTGGGGCCTGGGGCCATTGTCTTATCACTTCCATACAGAAGACCACATATTTAGGTATGCCATTTTTTCCCCTTCATGTTTTAGCCAATTTCCTATCTTATATAACCTCTACCCAAGGCTTGGGGACAGAATGTGATAAAGCATCAAGTTTATTGACTCATGGAAAATTTTGAGAAACAGTTGGGTTTATTTGTAAATTTGGGTGCATGTGTTAATTTGTAATTTTGAGTGATCATCATCAACATAAACGTAATTTTGAGAGTAAGTTACCTAGATTAGTTTAAAATTTGAGTTATTTTAGGCTTAGAGTGTAATGCGATTGGGATTTCCTATTATGATGTAATTAGCTTCCCTAGTATGGCTATATTAGGTTTCCAAGTTTGAGTTGATATCTCTAGTTGTATTTTACAAATAGCAATTGGCAATTCTCAATGATATAGATCAAAGAATTGTGTCAAGATATAAGCCTAAAATTTCAACATGTAATTAGAGCATAGGTTTAGGGTAAGGTTACAATTGGAACTTCTTTTGTTTGCTTTTCCAATTTCCTTTTCCTAGTTTCCTATCCAATAGAGGGTTGTCTTCAATTTGTCACTCAAGGCCAGCAAAGTCCCATCCTACAGTTCGCAACTCCTAGGTTTGGTTTGGAATCAGTTCGCTGACTTGAACCCAACAGGTATACCTTTATCTTGTTTGCAGGGCCTGTACGGGTATTTAGCTACTTCATAGAACAAAAGTAAAATCTTTAATACATACATATATATATATATATATATATATATACTTTTTTCCCATTGCAGGGGGGAAAATCCCTTATTTTTTGGGTTTAGTGATGGTAATTAACTATTCTAAACTCTAAATTAGTTTCAACTATCCTAAGTTGGCTCCGGATAGGAGTTCTAACAAAAATATGTTGATGTAGAAGTTTTTCGGAATTAACTTGTTCATCATCATCATAGCCTTGTCCCAACTATGTTGGGGTCGGCTACACAAATTTTGTTTCGCCTTTGCAACCTATCTTGAGCCAAATCCTCAGATACGTTACACTTCTTCATATCTATTTTTACTACCTTCATCCACGTCCTCTTTATACTCTTCCTTCTACTTGGTAGGCCATCAACCTTCATACCGAAACTTTTTTTACCGGCGCCGTTACCGACTTATGTTGGACATGCCCAAACCATCTCAAACAGTTTTCTCTAACTTTATCCCCTATTGTTGCAACCCCTAAGGGCCCATTTGGTAATTTTACTTGTCAAGTAAAGTCAAGTCAAGTCAAGTTAAACATCAAATCAAAAGCACTTTTTACCAAAACTCCCTCCATCTTTTCCAAAAAAAGTAAAAAAGCAGCTACCTTTATTCACTAGAAGACAAAAAAACTCCATTTTCCCATATAAAAAGTCAAAAATATTCCATCCCAAACAACTAAAAATAAAATACCATCATAACCCACTTATGTTTTATTTCCTCTGTTTATTTCACTTCACTCCACTTTATTTTAAAAGTAAAATGCCAAGCGGCCCCTAAATGATCTCGAAAGCACTCATTTTTAATTTTATCCTTTTTAGTTTTACCACACATCCACCTCAACATTCTCATCTTTGCTACATCCATTTTGTGCATATCTTGCTTCTTGATTGGCCAACATTCAGCTCCATAGGTCATAGCTGGTCTAATCGCTATCCTGTAAAATTTTTCCTTCAATCTTGTTGGCATTCATTGATCACAAAGCAGTCCGGAAGAAAGTCTCAACTTCAACCATCCCATTTTAATCCTATGTTCGGCATCTTCATCAATCTCCCCATCCTCACTAAGTATAGAGCCAAGGTAGCGGAAAGAATCACTTTGTGTTATCTCAAGGTCTTCAATTCCCACATTAGTTTCAACTCTTTCTATAGCCCCAACTGAAGTTACAATCCATATATTCTGTCTTTATACGGCTTATTTTAAAACATTTGAATTCTAAAGCCTCCCATCATCTCTCAAGTTTTACATTCACACCATCTCTAGATTCGCCTACCAACACAATATCATCTGCAAATAACATGCACCAAAGTACCTCTTCTTGAATATGAGCAGTTAGCTCATCCATAATCAGTACAAAGAGATAAGCGCTTAGGGCTAACCCCTGATGCAAACCTATGGTCACTGAGATCTCCCCTCTCTCTCCACAAGTAATTCTCACACTTGTTACTGCTCCTTCATACAAGTCTTTAATACTTTCAATATAATATCTTAGAACATTCCTTTTATTTAAAACCCACCAAATTAAATCTCTAAGTACCCTGTCGTAGGTTTTTTCTAGATCGATGAAGACCATATGCATATTTTTCCTCTTTGCTTGATATTTTTCCATTAATTGCCTTAAGTGAGAAGATAGCTTCCACTGTTGACCTCCCTGGCATAAAGCCAAATTGATTTTTAGATATCTTAATCTTCTATCTAAGTCTTTGCTCCATTACTCTCTCTCTTTCATAGTTTCATAGTATGAAGCATAAGTTTAATCCCATAATAATTGGTACAAATTTGTGTATCACCCTTGTTCTTATGTATAGGTACTACAACACTTCTTTTCCATTCATCCAGCATTTTCTTTGTCATTAAATCTTATTGAAGATTCTAGTTAACCAAATCTCCTCAACTTCTCCTAAGCATTTCTATGCCTCAATCGGGATGTCATATGGACCCGTAGCCTTTCTTGTCTTCATTTGTTTTAATGTTTTCCTGTCGTCAGAATTAACTTATTGTGAAATACAAAAAAAATGCCTCAACAACAAGGGGTTGCAGTGTGGGGTTCAATTCAACATTATGCAATTTCAAGGTCTAATGACTCATTAAATATCTTAATGAGAAAATGATTATTTATTCACCCTCAAAATATTATTAGTTATCAAATAAATAAAGTTCTTTATAAGAATTGTATTTTTTTTAATAACCTATATAAGAATTATATTAGCAAGGTCAAGGAGACTTTGACACAATGGATGGTGCTCACTATTGCAAACTTGAGGTTGTGGGATTGAGTCATGTCACCAATTGAAAATACAATTATATTAGCAAGAAAATCAGTCTCAGGTCAATACTCAAAACAAATTAAAAAAAAAAAAAAATTTAACCCCTCATCCTCTTGGCACATACTAAAAATTGACCTCATCCATTTGGTTAAACAATTTTTAAGTTCATGGTTATGCAGATTGGTCTAAAGGGGGGCTGGAGAAAACCATCACTTATAAGTACATCTTGTGTGGAACTCTCATCTGGATTTTTGTTAGCATTGTTTGATCAATTTTTCCCCCTATATCTTTATCTTTCCATTTTTTGTTTTCTATCTTGCATGAGGTTGTTGCATCCTAGTTGAACTTTTTCTCCAAATAGACAGCTCAAGATTAATGATGAGTAATTTTTTGTACAATACTGGAAGAAGGAAAGAACCAGAATGATACTTACTGGAACTGATTGCTGGATTATACAAAGTTCCATCTTCCTTTTTTAGCAACACCCTCACTCTCCCTCTTTGCATGAAGTCGCGTGGATATGCCTTGTCAAGCTGCAGCATTATAAACAGAAAATTCCTATGTAATTAGTGTAAGTGGATTTTCTATGAACCCATTTAGAATCCAAAATACTTCGGTTCATATGGATTAGGACCACTTTAGTACATAAGAATGCATGAGAACTTCAACACCTAACAAGTGCCTAGGAAAAAAAGTCCAAACATGCAGCATTAGTAAATTAAATAATACGATACTAGGTTACCAGATGGAGGTGGGAACTGATTCAGGTATCAACAAACCAAGACAGCAGGACAAAAAGGTTAATATTGACACTAAAAAAATTTCGAAAAAAAAAAGGTTGTGAACATACAATCTAGAGTTCTTCCCAGTTCCCACATCAAGTCATCTGAGCAGGATCCTAAAGTTTCCAAATTGGATGAGAAAGGACACAGAGTTGGAGTTAGATAACAGACCTCAATTGCACATGGAAGCTTGAGATGCTTGCAGCAGTCTCCAATTTCGACACAAGTTGGATTTTCACATGCTTTACTGACATTAATCCGTCTACCTTCAGCTATTGTCTTCTTCGAATTTATATAAATAGGATAAAAAACAATCCACCTCTTTATATTAAGTTGATCGCCATCTATGACTGCCATGTGAAAACCCTACAAAGGAACAATAGAGTAAAAAAATTAGAGAAGCAATAGAGCATCAAAATTAGAGAAGCAAAGATGCAAAAGAACAAATCAATCAACAAAATTCACCTCAATGGAAAGAAAAACAAAATAAAAAGATCTCCCTCAAAAGTACTCATTCCTATATCAGTATTTGATTAGCAGAGGTCGTCTCCATATATCCTACAACAGTAGGATAACTTTAACTATATTCAAGATTATCAGAACAGTATGACTTACGATTTGAAGTGTACTGTATGAGTAACAATTTGATCATATGCAAACATCACAAATGGAGTCAAATTGCCTGATTCCTACTCCAATTTTGTTATTGAATTCGATTTATACTATTCACTCCCAGTTTGTGTTCAGGTTCCAACTTCCAAATGAACTGTAACCGCTATTAACCTTATTATTCTACTCATGTAAGTATTGTTTTTCCTTTGTTTCGTTCGCTTTCTGCTCTTTATACAACGAGTTCTGATCTCTTAGTCGTCCCCAACCAGCAATGTTGCTGTTGCCCCCTTCTCAGTGCGTGATAATGGGGCACACCTTTGTGAAGTCAAACCAGTTAAAGCTCTAACAACACCAAATCAATTGGTAGATTTCACTCCAATTGGAGTTTCTGTGATTTCTACAAATATTATAAGGTTTTTATTATGAGATTGTATAGAGTTCCTGTACATGTGCCATACAGCGTGAAAGGAGGTGAAGCACGGGACAATTCAGGCAACTCCACCCTGCAGCTGTCAGTGGGTTTGGGTTTGGGTTTGGTGATCCGACGCTGGAAACAGGTGGATTGAGTAGCAGAAGGCAGCTCATTCTTCTGTCATTTAGTGTAACACTTTATGTGAGAAAAAGAAAAAAAAAATGAATTGATTTTCCTCAATAAAGAGGATTTTGATATCTTATGTGAGGAGGTAGGAATGAAGGCTTCCTCCATCCCCTTGAAACAAAAACCTGCCGCAAAGCACGGAATCCTCTTGTTGCACAAACAAACCCTAGGTCTCTAACCATATTAGACCATCTCACATTCTCTCTACCACTCCCCACATTCTCTCTTCTCTTCTCTCTCCCTCTCCGTTTTTGCCAAGCGAGTTTTTTCCAGTTAACAAGCATCTCCGGCGAGAGGTATGTAATGTTTTATGGTAAAGGTATCCTCATTGATTAGATGATGTTTTCATGTGGGCTTTTGATTTGGCTTTTAACAAGTGACTCCATGTGTAAGGATCATCCCTTAACTACTTCTTTGCTACAATCCTAGTTCCTAACCTTTGATAGATGGCCATTAAAAGGAACAAGTTAAATAAAATAATCAAGAATTATTCCAAACTCAAACAAATCAAATACCACAAGATCATCAATTGGATACTATATATATATGGATCCCAGCACTCTCTTTTTTTTCCCTTCTGTTGTTACTTTGATTAATGCAACTCAGGAACTCCTTTATCCAAATACAAGCCCTAGTGCTGCCCTAGTTCTATAAACCCTATTAGCAGAAACAGATTCATAAACAAATCCAAGCAAAGAGAAGGAAAACAAAACAAAATACAAAATCAATGGAAAAAAACAAGAACGTTTTCAATCATAATTCTCATCTGAAATCCAAGACGGACCTGAAAAAACAGAAGGCTTTCAAAGGCAATTCGTCCTCTGCTACAGCCCGAGGCGAAGTGCCCCTTGTTCCCAGAGGCCTCTTTTAATGCCAATGTGACACATGTGCGTATTTCACTAATGTGTGGGGGTGGTGGAGTTCGGGTTTGGGGTGACCCGATCTAATCTGATTAGCAGGTCCACTGCACATACCTGACCCGAACTGTGACAGGTTCTATGGTATGTGATAGCAAACCCATCCCGTGATGGTTTACAGGTTGGATTAGATTTGTTAGTGATTAATTTTTTTATTCTAAAATATGAAAAAATTTGTTTGTGTAGGGTAGGATTTGAACTACATCCTTGGAGGTTTTTGTTTTTTTTTTTTTTGGCACCCCAACCAAGGGGGCTGGGACCCAAGAGAGCCCACACAAGTGGGAAGAGTAGCAAGTTCGGTCATAGGCTCATAGTGCAGAAAACCATTCCCAACAAACATTATGAAACCCACCCATAATAGGAGCGGGTCAAGTTAGTTCCCCATTTAAATTCAACTCACTTGGATTCATTTGAATACTCAACGCTTTCAGTGAGTGAAGGGTGTGGAACTCAATAGTAGCACTCACCTATTGAAAGTCCAAATTGCTCAAAATGAACGCTTCTTCTTCAATGGGATGTTCCTAAATGTTAGAGTTGGGCTGTCACACCCGGAAACTCGCACTACTCAAATTCAGAGTTTTGAGGTGCGACTGAGAAAATATCATGATTGAGATTGAGCTAAAAGGCTATATCGCAGCGAAATTTTTTTTTTTTTTTCCATCAACATAATAACAACCATCCAATAACAAGACAATAAATAATCAATTAAATATTAAATATTCAATTCATTGATTACAATTTCCCTGAACTCTACGATAAGGTCGATTTCTAGAAGAATTTCAACAGAGTCTCCCCTGTAGTTTGGACCCCGGAAAATATCTCGGGTATACAGTTTGATTCACTTGATAAACATACACCTCATATTTCATCCAAACATCTAATCCATTGACTGAAATTCTTGAACTCCAATAACAATATAGATACTACTCATACATCATATATCACTTCCATCACTAACTCGAATCAAACAAATTTGAAATCTCAACAAGATCAATGGTGGAACTGAAATACATCATGTAATTTCAAAAGACTTGGTGACCATGAAATTAGCATTATCCAAATATCTACAAGCCCATTAATAGTGTAATGTCCATTAGCGTCCATTGAGCCCCTTTCACCATAGGGTCAGATAATGACCAAACATTTAAAAAATAAATGCATTCAAAGGTAGATCTAAGAAGTCTAAAATCTTCCAAAAATTTATCAACAGACATTCAAGTACATTCCTTACCAGTAAATATAAAAACTAATTATTCGTTCCAAAATAAACATCATCTATTCAGCCACTAAGAGAAGGTGGCTGACACTCCATTCATTTTCCTCACCATCTATGTCGGTGTCATCATTGGCCGGCGTTCTTTCACTTGGAACATAGGTCCCACGGAATGGGGTGAGTTACAAGAACTCAGTAAATAGTATAATCAATTCTCAATGCACATCCAATTTAACCAATTTAAATTCAATATAACAATAGGACTCTATAACAATGAATAAAGGTAACCAATAGGAAAAAGGTAATCAATGGACCATAAAAGAAATCAATAGGAATGGAGCCATGAATTTTGAATGCTATAATTGTTAAGCATTGATTAGAAATATACATGTATCTACCAGGATTAGTAAAAAGTATATATAATGAATCTCAAGTTGAAACAATGAGATGAATATGGGCAGTCTCGAACTTTTACATGATGAAATACTATTCTATTCAACACACCAGCTCGAGTGCTTCCTCCACCCGACAAAGGTCTAGTGCTTCCTCCACCCGACAAAGGTCTAGTGCTTCCTCCACTAGAAAAACGCCCCCAGTATCCCTTTTTTACTACTCACATGCATGCAGTGAAAGCAATTCCCTCCAATGGGTCAATACAGTGACACATGAGGCAAACATCTCATCGTATCACTTAGAGCCTCCACCACAGTCTATCAGGCGTACCCGCTGTGTTTGGCTTTGGGGCTGCCTGGTGCTGTTGAGACAATTTAGGGTCATAGAGTTACAAGTCCGAATACATTTAGTGAGTTAAATCAATAGAATGGTCAACTTTGTCAAATCAATGATGACTCAATCTTCACTATGTTCATATATTTGTAACTCACATTTAATATGGTATATAGGTTGTGACTGGAGTTATGGGTCAACCCCTTAAATTTCAACTCATCCCCAGGAAACTGAGTACAAACCTATTACAACCGATACTAAGACATCATGTAGCCACTTCATACGTGATTAAAATTAGTGAAGTAAGTAATAAAACATGGGGCTCACGATAACCCAAGATTTCGGTCGAGCAATGTTAAGCCCCATGAATCAATACAGCCAACAAGGAACTTGCATTGACAGGTATAAATAATAAATTACAAAGGCAGTATTAAAATGGAAGAAAACAATATAAACTGTAGGTTTAATTAGGAGGACTAGATTAGAAATAGTATAAAACCATGCATTTAATGAATATCCACATGAAAAGAATAAAGGCAATATATTTTAAAATTCAACTTGGGAGTTTGAGAGTAATTCAAACACAAGTAATAAGATAGAGAAGCTCAAGGGAATAGTTCCAAAGATAGTAAAGAATGTGATTAAGGTTTGCTAAACATGTATAAATTAAAGGAATAAAACCCACATGATCTTCTAACTCGGAGTCATGGACACAATTTAACGAACATGTGGTGTGCAACTTGATTCCAAAATCACTTGGGTGGGTTTAGATCACCTTAACACATGCTAATAGATCGCACAAGCATCAAGAGGAGTCATAAAATATCAAACCCATGTTCTGTCAATCCAATTACATGTAAGACATCACAACTCAAACCCATACACTAAAGCCCCTCCAACACCGTGATTAGTACCCAATAGAATGAGACACATAATATTGATGGGCATAAATATAGAACTCGATCAAGGTGCTAGGGATTTCTCTAAGCCCACATAAATAGAGGAGTATGGGATCAAATACATCATCCATCATTATGAGTAGAAGGAATAACACAAAACCCCCCCAAAAGGTTAAAAACCCACATAGATTCTCATGACCAACAACACTCAAGTTAAGATAATTAGCTAGAAGAATCAGTTATACTATTTGGTGTTTGGCATAATGCCCATTTTCAAGCCAGAATCAACAAAGATAGCACAAAAAAATACCAACCAAATAGTGAATCTAAACAAGTTACATGGGATGAGATTGAAGAAGAGATTAACCCATTTACCGGCTTTTGTGCCCTAGCTTGTTATTGACGATGGATTGGAAGATGGTTTGGGCGAAATTCGACAGGGAACTCCAAGCCGAGCAGCACCTTCTCTTGCTTCTCTCTCTCTCTCTCTCTCTCTCTCTCTCTCTCAGATGAAAAAGGGCGAGGGGTCGGGTCCCCTTTTTGGCTTGGGAAAGTGTTAAGTGCGGAAATCTGGGCATCTTGAGTGGGTCCCACTTGAGACTCGCTTGACCCTAAATGGAGATTTGACTTAATAATCTCCCTCTCTCCAATTTCATGACTGAAATTGAACTAATGTCACAAGAGTCGTTCGACGCTAGTCTACATTTTTAATTTTTTCCTTTACTTTTTTGCTTTGAGTAAGATGATATCAGGGGACACAAATGTAAAAAGTTAAAAAGCTCATACATTAAAAAAAAAAAAAAAAAAAATATTGACCGTCTTCTTATCTCAGTTTCCATTTTTACCTTCTCTTTTCACCTCTCTTTCGGTTTTCTCTTGCAGCAACATCACCAAGGTGAGATCCCAAGCCACTCGCATCTGACACAGAAGAGAAATCCCAGAGATTTCTGAAAACCCCTTAGTTACTCAGGTCTTGCTGGGGAAAGCGACGGATCGCAACGTCTTCTTTGTTCTTTGGTTCCGATTCTACAACAAAACCTGCAGCAAGAGTCCGAACCCTTGCTTCTGCAACAGACTACAGCCAGAACCCAAATGGGTCCTTCTTTGGTAAGCATATTTGGCGTCCACAAGAATGGCGGAAGCAGTCTGGTTCCTCTTCCTCGTCTATGACTGGCAGCGACCCTTGGGCAGTCTTCTTTCCTTTTCAGCCACAGCAAGAAGCAAAAGGACTCCTTTTTTCTCTTCATCCATTAGAGAAAGGAGAGGGTTCCCAAAAAGGGCATGATTTGTGCTTTACAAGCGACGATGGTGGCAGTTGTAGCCCTTCCAGCAGATCCGATTTGAAGAAGCCACCTAACCAAATCCCAACGAAATCCCAAAGGCATTTGATCCATCTCATCCAAACCCCACTCCCACTTCAAGCCCTAAAAGCATTGGCGTTCAAGCCCCGAAAGGCCCCACAAATATCACAATTGTCTCTCATGCGTTTTCACCAAACCTCTAAGAACCCTAGGCCTCAAAACCCAATCTCCAAAACCCACTTCACCCTCTCAAACAACGAAAGCCGTAAGAAGGGTGAGGAGAGAAAAGGAAGAGGAAATGGAGATAATAATATAAAAAAAGTTGGAAGAGAGGAGAAGAGAAAAAGAATCGATGTAAAGGGAGCCCAACGTTGGGGAGAAACCCAGTCTTAGAATGGATTAGAACATAAAAAAACAAGGTTGATCATCTGATTCTATTGTTCCATATTTTGTTCGTCTCTTCTCTCCTAAGTGCAACCGACGTCACCAGCAGCTTTCATTGTTTCCCTCGCCAATTGGCCCCATTGATCTCCTGTAGTGTAAGATATATGCCTCTTCTGATCCATATTTTTATCAATCGGGTTCTGTTATGTGTTGATAGTTGGTGTGTTGCGGTCCAACTGTGGAATAAATTGTAGTCGTCAATTGTTGGCCCTTTTGTTTGTCTTGATCGTGGTGTGGATGCTTGTGGAAAATGTAGGATCTTTTAAGACCTTTTAATTATTGCCTTGTTATATTTAATTCTTGGATATTAAGGCTTCTGAAATACTTTTAGGAGTCATTCGTATTTTATACATCTTCAATGTAAATGTGATTTACGTATGAATATTGAATAGTGGCGTTGTTGAGTATTTAAGCTTTGCATATGCTTTTATGTTTACAACGTTTGTCTAGAAGTACCATTTTTACATCATCTATGTATGTTCTTCGATTTACCGTGTTTGTTAAAATGACATGCGTAAATGTGAGAAACTCATTTTTCTAAATAATACTTAAATATATTAGAATGAAGCATGGATAAAATTCCACATATAAGGTTAACATTTTACAAAATTGAATGAAGCCCACATTAAATTATATCATTATAGAGAAAACTCTTGATTTTCTCTTCCATTTTAATAGATCCCATATTAAATTTTCGGGCATATATTTTTAGGATGAGAAACAATACATCTGGAATTTTGGGTAGGGCTATAGTATATTATGGAATGAAAGGTATGAAAAAACCATCATTCGGCAATATTTTGTGGGATGAGATATCTCTATGACGTCAAAGTTTTCTAGAAGTCTGGCTAGTAATTTAATGAGGTAAATGGACCTCAGGAGGCAATCATATATGCATTTGTTTGTGTCAATGGGAAGTCTAAAGGGTTCCTTATGCATGAAGTGCTGATACTAAACTATTGGCTAATGTTACCTTACAATTTTGTACTTGTGTATCTAGATTACTTAGTTTATAAGGTGCATTTTAAGCTATTGTCAATGTGCCATGTAAATTTTCATTGTTCTTTATCCACTCAATACATGTCACTACTATTAGGTGTGGGGCTGATTAAGAAATTTGATGACTGAATTATAAATTTCTATGTAGTTTGGTAGCTATGCTTGACATGGATTATAAATCATGCTTACCTATCCTCTTTATATGGAATTTTATAACTCATTAATGTGTCATGGTAGAATTCAATATACCGTAGTCCGATTCCTTACCATACTGAATTTTATTTCTAGATTGGATTTTATGTGGCGTATATGGTACACACACTCCCAAATATCTCTTATATGCATTGTATCTAGAACAAATTGTATACAGATTGACATATGGTAGTAGGATCAAATTGAATATACATATTGAATTTTAGTTCTCGTCAGGTATACACACTTACATTGAAATAATTAATTTTATATTATAGATGGCGGAATTCAACCCTGGTCCACTTGATAAAAGCATTTTGAAGGAACACAGCACCATATTTTTTGAAGTCATATGGAGTGCGAGGGTATGTTGAATTTTATGGGTACATGAACACATTTTTTTTAAGTTCCCTTGTAACTGTACATGACTATAATTTAGTAATATATTTGCATTACTTATTTTGATATAGGAGGTGGGGCCACTGCATTGTAAGCCGACAACCGTACTTGCTGATAAGTGGTCTTTAAACAAGACTCAAGAAGCACTTGTTCAACAAACTGACCTCCTTCACCTTTCAAAAGTGCAAAAGATCACAATTGATCATACACTAATTTTTGCATTAGTATAGAGATGGAGGCGTGAAACAAACACCTTCCATTTGGCCAGTAGAGAAGCAACAGTCACTCTTGAAGACGTTGCGCAACAGTCACTCTTGAAGACGTTGCGTACATATATGACTTACCCATCAATAAGAGAATAGTTATAGTGTATACATTCTCTAGCCCTACTATAGTTAGCGAGGTCTGTTCAAAGTTGTTGGGTACACAACCTCAAGAAGGCAGGGACAACAATGGCAGTGACTTAAAATTGACTTGGCTCGTGAATAAGTTTAGCAAATTTACTAAGGGCTTGTTTGGAAAATTTTATTTGTATGAAATAGATTTGTGGATAATAGATCTGTGTAAAATAGATCTTTTTGGAATAAATGTTTTGCAAATAGAGTGTTTGGTGAGGTGATTCCCCTTTTGAAATAGATGTTCTGTGAATATGATGGTTCAAGTTTTTTCACAGATTTCTCAACAATCACAATGAATCAAGGGCTAAAATTTAATCCTCTAGCCCTTTTTAACTTTCCAAAAAGGATCAATGGTTCGAATATTGACTAAGTGGCTACAAACTTCAAAATTTTATATCTAATGGTTCACTATTTTTTTTAATATCTCGATATTTGTGAAACATCAATGGTTCGAAATTGATATGATGGCCTTGTTTGATTCTTTTAAGTTAACCAATGGTTCAGATTTGCATTTAAAGTTCCAGAATTAAAAAAGAAAACAGGAAAAAACTGGACTGGGTTGCTCACATGGAAACCCATCCATTTTTAAGTTTTAATACATCTACAATGGAACATTTCTTTATCAATTTATAATGATCCACATGCAATCAAGAGGTAATATTTGATCTCATTAACATTCTTTGTCCTATGAGTAAAATTAACGGTTCGGATCTTCATATTGACGTCCACAAAACCCAAAAGCCCAGATTTAATGATTCACGATGTTTTGCATATATCTCGGGATTGGTGAAGCATCAACGGACCAGATTTGACACTATAGCCGTTCTTTGGATTCTTAATATTTTCAATGGTTTAGATTTACGTTTCGGTCATCAAAACTTTAAAAAAAATGAAGATGCTAAATGACCGCCTATAACACTGTAACACTTCGCATCTTTCCGCTTCAGACGGTTATGTCTTTTTCAATTCTCCTTTTTTTTGGGGCTGTACATTTTAGACATAACATCTTTATGATGTTTGAAGTGGAGGTCCCAAAATAATTGTCAAACAATCTATTTCAGTTTTCATCCAGTTTTAAGTCACTAAGAGGCTCAAAACAGACTTGCCAAACAGGCACTAAGAAATATTTGAAGAATGAGCTAAAATAATGGCTACAATGACATATCTTTTTTGTTCAGTGGCGGGCTAAATTTTTACGAACACCTCTTGGTCAGTTTTGGGGGGGGGGGGGGGGGGGGGGTTTCAGGGATTTTAGAAAATCTGTTTTAGGCCCTGCATGTTTGGCAAACCTTTATCGACAGCTATCGAGAAGAACTGTCATCAAATCAATCGGCAGACATAAAGGTTCTAAGAGGCGTACCGACCACCAGAAGACATTAGGTGGGCTTGTTCAACTCTTGCAAAAAAATCCACTAACCCATTTAAGGGTTGTTTGTAAGAATTGTCTACTTTTAGTCCATAAAATGACAATGCCTCCTAATTATTTTCATAGATCTGGTAATCTCTCGTATATCAATCGGGCGAGAAATTAAAAAAGGTCAAAAGTGGGAAGATGACTTTGAATTCCCCCTTAGTCGGATGTGGTCCCATCGCTTAAAGAGTCACAAAACCTTTTCCATGGTGGAAGTTATTTGTAAACAACTTGATGACCAAGATACAGATAATGTAAGCACTTACATATAATATTTAATTACACTTTCTACATATATTGTTTGGTACATTTTTAACATTTTAAAGTAGATAAATTACTTAAAGTTTTATTTAAAAAATGCTATTCATTTGGCGGCCATATGTTGGTTTGAAAGACGAATTGGCCAAGATAGTGGATGGAGAGGAAATGATCGTGTTTAGGTACAAACTGTGGTGGTCCGTTTCTGGATTTTTGAACGCCATAATAGTAAACGTGTGATGAAGCAATTCAGCCTTTAACAAATAGTTTCCCTTCCATTCTATGATGCATTTAATATGGAGGATAGGGTATTGAAGGCCACCGTAGACTATTTAAAGAAAATGAAAGAAAAAAAAATAAAATAGTGGAATGCTAGGAAGAAATCGGTGCTTGAAGGGGAAGTTGAATTTGATAGCAATTGTCACTCTAATGAGTACTTTTAGTGGTACATGGGTGTCACTAGATTGAGAATCAGACGTTTTGAAGTTGCGGAGGCGCCACTAACCCTAACCTTTCACAGGTGCAAAATCACACACAACAAGATCCAGGTCCCTCTCAATCGCATCCACAAATAGAATGGTCCGACTCAATGATAGAGGAGATTGGTGGTTTTGTAGGTCATCTACTGGTAGGAATCGAAGATATGAAGAAGCAATCGAAGAAGGAAAAAATGACGGATGAATTCTTGGATAAAATAGGCTATAAAATCATGCGATTTAAATTAGCGTGTGCGTCTAGATTCGTGGATTTTTATATGTAAGATTGCATTAGCTTCAGCTCAAATGAGAAGAAGAGGAAAGTATGTGTCTTCACATTATTTATTATTAATCATGTCAATTTTAAATATTACTATTTATGGGGTAATGATTAAATAAATGTTTATATGCATTACAAAGAGCAAAACTGTAGGATGACAGCATCAATCAACCGATGCCCAGTATTGTTCCATTACAAATGCCTCATCATACCATCCCACCAAGTCCAATTCATATAGATAGCATATTGGATGTTCCTGTCTATGCTCCCATAATTTGATGTATGTTGTTGCATGCACAATCTGATTGTAGGTTGCATGGTAAATCTGCAAGAAAACCATTTTCACAAAAATTGTATGGGTCCCGACGTCTCTAACTAATTACTGACATTGAGTGCAAGCATGGAATACCCATTAAATCCAATTGTCAACAATTATAAAAACGTCGATCGAGGTGGACAACATCCATAAAATAGCTGGAATTTATAACGCCCCACCTATACCCATGCATGATATTGTCCGCTTTGCCCCACTGGCCTCACGGTTTTGCTTCTGATGGGCCTCAACACATCAAAAGGCCTCAAGCAAGGTAAGGGTGTAAGCTCTACATATAACCCATTAATTTGTTATTCTTCAGGACCAGCTTGCCGAGCATGTAGTCAACAGGAACCATCTTTTTCCATGCAAAAAAATCTTTCAAAATATGGAGTCAAACGCAATTTTATCATTTGTTAACTGTCACAGCGGAGTTGGAAGAAATCCATTATGTTTGCACGAATCTCCCATACTTGCCTTGTTATAGGAAGCTCTCGAATGTCCTTTAGTAAATTATTTGTACATTTAGCTGAATTTGTAATTAACATGTTATAATGACCCGTATGTACAAATGCATTCGCTCAGTGCTCTTTGCCAATATTCTCGATGTACGCATATGCCTCTTCATTGACATTTCTTATAATATTCACGTGCCTTTCATGATCACAACTTCTAGAAGACTTCATTGTGCATCCGAACTTTGAAATAATTGCTTTGTCTTTAAAACAATCACGCACATTATTCATAATATATTTTTTTTTATATCGGATGGTGTCTCAGCCCTTTGGGACGGCATTTTCTACAATTTGACGATAGTAATAACAATGATTGGCATTTGGATACACATTTTTAACAGCTTTGAAAATGCATTTTTGTTTGTATGAAACGACTGTTAAACTCGGTAATAGACCAATAGCGACCTTAAAGAAAGATAAGAAACCACACCCACATGTCATAACATTCGATTTCTGCTATGGCAAATGCGATGGGAAATAGCCCATGGTTGGAGTCTTGAGTCATGACAACAAATAGGACTCACTCATGGATATTTACCACGTAGATGTGCCCCATCAATTGCGCTAAATGGCCTCAAATAAGTCTTGTAGGACTAGAGGCTTAACCCAATGGCAAAGAAGAATTTTGAGAATGAAGAGTCCCTATCCTTGTCAAGATGATAAAAATGTGAATCAAAATGTTGAATGATTGATCTGGGGTTTGTTCGCATCAACTCAGCGCAATAACTTGTCAATATTCTGAATAATTGTTCGTATGAACCTCGAATTGAATGTAGCGCAACCTCTTTTGCCCTGTGAGTCTTCGTATAGCCAACAACGACATCGAACTCCAATCTAACATCATCTATAATTTGCTTCAGTTTGTACTCAGGATGAAGGCGCATTCTTTCCTTGATGAACTCGGCTATCAACTTAGAAGTTGCTTGAGAATGAGCCATTCTCATCATTGTTCTTGAACAAGTATGATTATGATTATAGATCCAAACTCGAAATTAAGGCCCTGATTCCACTATTGAAGGATGAATACGCCATAGGCAACTTTGAATTTCACACTTAGTAGTATCGTGTGTCCGAGATGTCTTCAAATGTCGTAGACTAAAATTCGTGTACATTGCAAACTCGCTCAAGGTTTTCCTGAATAAGTTGTGGTTAATAGAAGCTTTGTCATTCCACATATTATGTGCAGAATCCTCTTGAGAATGATCTTCACCCTCATTTTTCCACTGGCACCAGTGTGTCTTCAATATTACACTTTTGCATAGTATTAGATGGTTGTCTGTTGCATTCTAAAACTTCTTGAGTGTAGTTAAGACCATTGACACATCTAATAAAATCATGTGAGGTGCCTGCACTATTGTAATTATTGTCACTGTCATCCTAATTTAAGATATCAGCTAAATCCTCATTGAAATCTATATCATCATTGCAGTCTTCAGGATGTACATTTGTTTCGATGCCACCTCATTGGTTGGGTACGAGAAATGCTTATCTTCTGCAAGATTGACATCCGGATAAGAGCATTCATAGATATTACCCATTTCAAGCCTATAACATCTGACATAGCATTCCACATCACAGTTCACAGGTGATATACTGGGACAATTTAATATCCAAATGCCATTCTCCATAATTATTACATTCATCTAAAAATACAACAATAAAAATATCTAGAATATGGAACGACAATAAACCAGGTGGATAGTCCTCTACTCGATGCATCCTCATGATCAATAGCCTTAGACTTGTTATGTTTAGTAGTATGAGTTTTTGGCCTACTTCTACATGGGTTTTCAAATCAATACTCCATCTCTAATTCCGACAGCCCCTTCAACTTGTTCATTCTTTCCATGCATGTAGATCTATTTATTAAATCTGAATATGTATATAACTTGGAAAAATTATTGTTCTAAAGTCTAAACATAATTGGTTTACCTAGAAACTGAGTGGTAATGATCTGCACCATCATCGATATTTCTACTAAGATATATGTAGATAGAATTTGTCACGTCTCCACATGCTTTGATTACTACACGAATATCATTGTCATTTTTAAACTAATCAAGGTGAATGCTTTGCCATTGGATGTAGGTATTGAATACTGATTCACACCCCCAAGTGCAACGGTGCGCAGTAGTATTTCCTAATAAGCACATGGTCGAATCCATAGGGAGCAAATCGTTTTAACACTTTCCAACTTTTGGCTGTCTTATATAGAAACTAAATCTACTATAATTAAGAAACTAAATAAATTACACAAAAACTGTTCAAATACTGAAAATTAATTAATACAACTTTCCAAATAAACTCAACATAAACTAAGAAAACCCTAGGCTAAACAATCCTAATTAAGTCAGCAAAAACCTGCAAAATTAGCAAACACATCAAAACAACCAATATAAAGAAAGATTTTCTAAATTAAACCCTAAGTACCAAAACAAGTTACAATGCAAATATGGATGATTTATGATGCCCTAAGTGCAAATAATGCAATTCTAAACAAGTTTCTAACTATATGATGAATGCAGGAAAAAAAAAAAAACTAAGTTTGAAAATTGTTGTGTAGGCCCAACTTTGCTGGACTACACGACTTAACTAAAATGCCCTAAACCTAAATCTAATGGCTGGAACTAAGACTTGAATGATGCATGAATCCAAAAAAACCAAAAACAAAAAATAGAAGCGATAAAGGAGTTCAGATGAAAATGTTATAAATGTAACAAGATGCCTACTTGAACCAATTATGCTGCAGAATTCTACAATAGGCTACTCGAGTACCTTTATTTAGGCCTTTGGAAAACCAACTTTCCAAAGTTGTTTTGAGAGGATACTCTGGGGTTTCAAAGGAATATTCCCAAACTTCCAAAGAGAAATAAGTTCATTATCCTAACTTTTGAAATGAGTGCTTTTGGAACACAGTCAGGTTAAATTCGCTGAAACCATGCAAAATTTTTTTAGCTTTCTAGTGTCCAATTTTGTATCAGTTTGAAATTAATTTTCTAATCAGTCCACAAGACTTTTTTTTTTCAGCACATAAACATGGGTAATTGAAAAACCCTAAATCTAATGCATGCAATGACCACTTTCCAGCCTTAAATTATGCATTGACAAAAATAAAAAGTTTCCATACATACATAAAAGATGCAATTAGAAGTTTTTAAATCGGAATAATTGCTGTCAAATCAATCAGAAAAATAACTGAAAATAAAATTAAAAAGTGGTGGAAGAAATAAAAGCGAAAAATTATACCTCAAAGATCTTAGAATTCAACAATGGTCTAAGCATTGAAAATACGGGCATTCTAGCCCTTCTCCTCTCTTCTTAGAGTAGGGAAAGGTCCAAGCAATTTTAAGAAGCATGATTTCTCTCGTCTCTGATTTTCCAATTTTATTTTCAAGAAGCCTAGATCTAAGCATATGATATATTGTCTCCAAAAATAACATATCAAAGAAACTATAACAATGAAAATGAATTGCTTACCCTAAGAAGAAGATTATGCAGGCAGAGTCAATCAAATGGATGCTTTTATTCTTTAGTCTTGGAGCACATGAAATTAATAAACTTCTCTCTTCATTATTCTCTCAAACAAGCCTCTTAATCTATGTTTAAGAAGAACTAGAAGGGAGAATAAGAAGAAGGGACCAAAGAGAGAAAATGGTAGAGGGATGGATGGGATGTCCTCTAGACTGTGCAATGAGGCTTGGAGTTCTATAAAGGGGGGTGGTCCTTATATAGTTCTTTTCCACCTCCTCTTGCTACAATTTGTTTCTTTTTTGAATTCAATTCCTTGCTTAACTTCCAAGCAATGCTTCTAAGTAGGAAAGAGTTTGACTTTAAGAGATCTTCTTACAAATTTGACTATTTTAGAGAGCAAGACTTGCTTTAGAGCTTCCTAGCGTTTCTCTCAAAGATTGATTGATGATGAGTGAAGAGAAACTTTTCAAAAATTAAAATTTCTTGCAATTTCTGCCTAAAATTGTAGCAGCTAACCTTTTGAGGTTATATCTTCCTCAATATATCTCTGATTGATGCAATATTAGTCTCTACGGATATCTACTTGAAAAAGGCTTTTCAATGGTGTGTAGATTGTGCCGATCCGACACTCGGTTTGAAAGTTATAACCATTTTAATCTCGCTACCCATGAGAAAAATGGGGATAAATTTGCTAAGACTTTAACTTTCCCACTTGGACGTCCAAGACGTGTTAATCTTTCCCTCTTTGCGTCATACTTATTTCCTTCTTAGATTGCTTCATTTGCTTGTAACTTTGACTAGTCAACCAATGAAGCAAACTTTCCTTTCTTGCAATTTCTTTCTTGACTTGAACTTCAAGTTTAGTAAGCCAAAAATATTTTCCAAATCTAATTTCACTTTTCGCGCATGAGTTTGGCTCTTCCATCTTTGAGTTTCCTTTCAACCTTTCTCTCATATTTCCTTAATGTGGGTCCCATTTTTTTATTTTTCCGACACAAATAGAAGAAACAAATTTAACAATAATCGCATATGAGGGATATACATGAACCATGCATGGGACCTTAACATGCTTAATGATGCTCCCAAAATGACCAACTTTCCAAAAATAATACATGGTGCCAAAAATAGTAGGTATGCAATGATGAAGGTAAACAATAGTAGGATTATATTGCCGGGGAATTGATTGGGAGAAATAAGCATAATCTCAGGGCAATCATGAACCAAACCGAGGCCACGCTTCAGGTTATCAATTACGAGGGAAAGACAACCATTGTCGTACATGGTATTCGAGAACAAGCTGAAGTGGCGTATTCCATTACAGGAGGCTTACATCAAGAACTGCTAAGGAAAAGAGTTAGGAGGGCAAACATTCTTTACAATAGTGTCGTCCATGGAGGGATGTGTGAATATGGTGCGTTTTGCCAATTCAGGCACCAGTGATTGGGTGTTGCAATTGCTATTCATTGCTGAGAGGTCTTTCGGATATTGTGGAATTGATACACGACAACTCTTCTCTCGACAACTGTGAATACTATAGCTCTGATGGTTTTTACTTTGTACTTTGTTAAGTCTTGTTTGATACGTTTTTACAACTCAGTGAAAATGATGCTTTGATATAGTATACTGAATGAATGCTTTTGTAGCATACAGATCTAGTATACAGATGTTTTTGTAGTATACATATATAGCCATTTTTCTATTGTGATAAAAAATGATGCTTTGATCTAGTATACTGAATGAATGCTTTTGTAGTATACAGATCTGGTATACATATGTGTAGTATACATATACACCATTTTTCCAACACAGTTACTCGCTGTTTTTTCGATTTTAAATCATACGATTGTCTTTATCATTTTATTATGTTTGAATCCAAGATGAGATGTGTCATTTTGACGATCCAAATTGAAATTTTATATGTACCGAAGTGTTGAGTCATGTAAGAGTGAATGTGTATGATTTGGCAAACTCACGCCGACTACCCTATCAATTTTTTCTTTTCAGTTTAGAATTCGGCATCTTACCCTTTTATCCATGGGCCCCAGCTCTATAATATATTGTATTTTTACCTATTTTTCAAACCAAATGCATGAAATTATGAAATTGAATGTAATTCAATGCAATTAACCTTAATTAAGTTCACAAATGTATATGAAATGATGACCTAATGACTTAATTTTGTGAACTTATCAAATAGGAGAAGGCTTTTCAGACATTATCCAATTTATTGCTTCTAAGACACTTTCGATCAATAAAATATATGATAAGTTACAATTAACATAGACTAGCACAACCACCCGTGCTCAGCACGGTTGCATTATAAATTAAAAATTCTTGCATTAAAAAGGTTACATGGAGTACCTTTTTCTATCCATTAAGTAAGCTGCATAAATGAAATAAAAATAAATAAATAAATAAAAACTAGACAGAAAGAGAGTAGAAGAGATGGTGTGGAGCAAGAGACTTAAAAAATAGGAAGAAGTGGAGTTAAAGTGGAGAGTAATAGATGGTTTGATGAGATAAGGATATGAGTCGGTAGTTCTATGGAGAGAATATGAAATATTTTAATAGAGAGGATTAACTATCAGTCAAAATTATAACTGAAGGTCAAAATTAGATCCAAAACCTTTCAGCTTAATATATATTATAATAGCAGTTTGGTTACTACCTAATGTAGTTAGGATGGACTCTATCCCACTTAATTTGACTACCAAAATGGACCACTATCAATAGCTCACCATTCAATATCTTCAAGTAAGTTGACACTATCCATGATAAAAATGAAACATAAAGGAGTACTATTCATAGTCAGCCATGCTAATTCAAAGCAAAACATAAAAGAATAAAAAAACCTTTTGCCACACATTAATATTTAAAAAGAAAAAAAATCATATTTTATCAATCCTCATTTATCATTTACACTAAGACTAGATCAAACATGTAAACATAAAAAAAATAAAAATAAAACCAAATATATAATGGGCTCCTTGAGCAAATATAACTATTCTGAAAAAAAAAACCTTCATCCTTGCATTCACCACACATCATTATTGGAAGATAATGAGAATATTTCTAATTTCACACAACCCATTTGTGGGTTGAATTTTGGCCAAGAAGTCACAAACACGTGCATTGTAAAATCTGTAATTTGGATTTTTTAAGAATAACAACTCATAGAAGTAGACGATCGATCTGTCCTAGAAATGATGATGTCGTACGTTACATTTGCATGTGGGGTCGTTAAGGACGCCAATGGGCCCGGTTGGAGATGAAAGCAACACATGCTGTTGGTGACATGGGTTACACTAAGGAGATAATAGTATTACGGGACAACAAGAAAAAAAAGTGAAAAACCAAAAGAAAAAAGGGAGTGGGCAACTTGGGGTTTCTGACAAGAGGAGAAAGGAAGGGGGGGAGGGGGGAGTAGATGCTTCAATGGTAGAGAACTTTCAAATCGTATCTCTTGGTACTGCACGCAGAAAATGGAAGGTGAAATCATTGAATGAGATTCGCAACCATCATCGGAAATTGGAGAAGGAAAGTGAATGATCTTAAGTTCTTATCTCTTGTTGCTCTTTATTGATTTTCTATTCTCCTAAATAATTGTGCAGGTGAGAAACAGAGAAAAGGTGAAAAGGGAAAATAAGCTAAAAAGTATTATATTTTAACAAGACTTAAGTTAAACCAAACCAAACCAAACCAAGCCTTTTCCCACTAGGTGGGGTCGGCTATATGGATTTGACGACGCCAATAAAATCTGTTTGGGGCCATGTCCTCCGTTAGATCCATGTAGGCAAGGTCATGTTTAATAGTTTCTTTCTAATTTTTTTTGGGTCTCTCTCTCTCTCTCTCTCTCTCTCTCTCTCTCTCCTACTCCTAACAATCTCCATTCTTTACACATTTTAATAGATGCCTCCGTTGGAGGCCTCCTAACATGGCCGAACCATCTCAGTCGATTTTCTCTCATTTTATCTTCAATCGGTGCTATTCCTACTTTGCCCTTAATCTCCTCGTTCCTAATCCTATCTCTCCCCGTGATCCCGCACATCCATCTTAGCATTCTCATCTCCGCAACTTCCATATTCTTAACATGATTATGCTTTACTGCCTAACACTCTGATCTATATAACAACGCTGGGCGTACCGCCACCTTATAATACTTTCCTTTAATCTTGAGGGCAACTTCTCGATCACACAAGACGCCCAAAACACTCCTTCATTTGGTCCACTCGGCCTGAATCCTGTGATTTACATCAGTATCAATCCCTCCATCCTGTTGCACCATAGATCTAAGGTATCTAAAGTTTTCTTTCTCTACAATCTTTTCTGTGCCAAAACTTACTTCTATGTTACCAGGTGTCCTACTTTGATTAAACTTGCATTCCATATATTCTGTCTTGCATCGACTTAGCCTAAACCCTTTAGTCTCTAACGTTTTCCGCCACAATTCTAGCTTAGCATTCACTCATTCTCCCGTCTCATCCACTAAAACAATGTCATCTGCAAATAACATACACCACGACACCTCATTCTTGATATATCTTGTAATCTCATTCATAACTAGGGCAAACAAGTATGGGCTTAACGCTGAGCCTTGGTGTAGACTAATCGTGATAAGAAACTCTTTAGTCTCTCCGTCAGTCGTTCTCATAGATGTCACGACTCTATCATGCATATCCTTTATCGCCTCAATATATGCGACACACACTCTTTTCTTTTCCAGTACTCTCCATAGAATCTCCCTAGAAACCCGATTATAGGCATTCTCCAAGTTAATGAACACCATATGTAAATCTCTCTGACCTTTTCTATACTGTTCCATTAACCTTCTCAGGAGAAAGATAGCCTCCATGGTTGATCTCCCAGGCATGAAACCAAATTGATTCTCAAAAATGTTTGTTATTCTTCTTAGTCTTCTCTCAAAAACTCTCTCCCATAATTTCATTGTATGGCTCATCAATTTAATCCCGTGGTAGTTCGCACAGTTCTGAATATCTCCTTTGTTCTTATATATCGGTATAAGAATACTTTTCCTCTATGCATCAGGCATCTTCTTGCTCTTTAGCACTACATTAATTAAAAAGGTTTGTCAACTAACTTATGCAATCCTCCCCCAAGCACCTCCAGGCCTCAATATGGATACCATCTGGCCCAACTGCTTTCTCATTCTTCATCCTTTTCAATACTTCTTTAACTTCTTCCCTACTGATTCTCCTATAAAACATATGATTCGATTCTTCCCTAAAAAATGGTAAGCTGCCCTAATTGTATGTTACTACTACTGTTTTCGTTAAATAACTTGTAGAAGTAGCTCTACCAATGCTCCTTTATCTCCTCTTCCTTTACTAATACTTTTTCATCCTCATCCTTAATGCAATTAACTTGGTTTAAGTCCTTAGTCCACCTATCTTTGGCCTTAGCAAACTTGAATATCTCTCTTTCGCCTTTCTTAGTGTCAAGTCGCCTATATAGCTCCTTAAATGTCTTTGCCTTGGCCTCACTAACTGCCTTTTTTGTTTCTCTTTTAGCTTCTTTATATCTCTCCAAGTTCGCTCCATTTCGATCCTTTTGCCAAGTTTTAAATCACTCTCTTTTAACTCTTATTTTATCTTGGACGACCTTACTCCACCACCATGCTTCTTTCTGTGCCGGAGCACCCCCTTTGAATTCTCCTAAGACTTATTTCCCTACCCTCCTAATACACTCTGTTACCTTATCCCACATAATATTTGCACTCTCATTTACCGGCCAAACATCTTCCTCTAGTACTATTTCCCTTAATGCTAGTTGCTTATCACCTTTCAAGTTCCACCATTTAGTCGTTGAGCATCTATACAACTTCTTTTTCTAGTTCACCTTTGTAGCTGCACATTTATGATCAACAACCTATGTTGAGAAGTCAAGCTCTCCCCCAGTATAACCTTGCAATCTTTACAAGCTAAGCGGTCTCTTTTCCTAATTAAGAAGTCAATCTATGTCCTTGAGGAGCCAGTCTTATAAGTCACTAAATGCTCTTCTCTCTTCCTAAAAAGGTGTTAGTTACCATCAAATCATAAGCCACTGCAAACTCCAAAATATCCTTCCCTTCTTCATTTCTATTACTGTATCCATGTCCCTCGTGTACTCCTATATATCTATTTACGTCGCGTCCTATATGACCGTTCAAATCTCCTCCTATGAAGACCATCTCGCCTTTGGGTATCTCTAGTAGTACTCCTTCCAAGTCATCCCAAAACTTCTCCTTATGTCCATCTCCTAAGCCCACCTAGGGGGCATAAGCATTAATAACGTTCACTATCACTTCTCCTAACTCTAACTTAATTGCAGTAATCTTATCTCCAGATCGCTTTACATTAACCAGACTTAAATTAAAGACCTAGCAAAAAATTAAATTTATTTTATTTAGTTTAATTGACAGATTGAGTCCGAACCCTATGCCCGTGCTGGGCATTCTACTTAATTTAATAATTTATTTTAAATTCTTCTTAATCAACTTGAGTTAATATTTATTATTTAAATAATCGTCATCAAATGCGATACTAAACCCAATTATCAGAGAAGAAAAACTGAATTCGGGGTTGGGTTTAGGTTCTTACGTGAGCTAAACGGCAAATTGATTTTATGATTAATAATATCACTAACATAATCTTATCCATTACTCATCATATGCATAAATCACACCTTACCTTGCAAGGCTGTGGGTCATCAAAAGATTCACTGTCTAATGGATTTTGGGCTCGATTGGGGCTGTGTTTTGAGTTGAGTTTGAGGCATGTACATGGATTTTAGGTAATCTGGCTCAATAAATTAATGTGCTAGATGTGGGCCTATACAGCTAAAGTAGGCTACAACATATTTAGCAAGGATTGGGCTCAGGCCTCACTAACGGATTCACAAGCTGGTACAAAGCCTTAAGGGGTCGTTTGTTTACGGTCATTTAGTAAATGACTCACATGTAAAATAGTTACGCATCATCATGTTTGTTTGCATTAATTTACACATGACATGTGTAAATTGCATATGAAAATGATGCGTAAACGAGCTCATTTTCGCGCACAAATTTTCACACCTCATGTGATGGTAAAAGGTTACACACCTAAACTTCAAATGAAAAGGATTCACATCAATTAGGCGGACGGTGCGTCCCGTGTATTTCCGTCACAAAGAGAGAGACGGTTCGAAACACCACTCCCCCAATTTTCTACTTTTTCCCCCTTGTTGCCCCAGACAGTGCCTCCCCTTCATTTCCGTCTCAAAGAGAACGTTGAAACCCTACTTTCACCTCCCAGATCCGAGCACGAATCGCAGGTATGGCGCCATTTCTCTCTACTTCTCTAACTTTCTATGTTCCCCCCTGTTTCTCCTCTCCCTCCTTCGATTTCTCTCTCTCTCTCTCTCTGAGTCAAACTTTGTTTCTTTGGTTTTTTCTCTTCTTTTAAAGAAACTGATTTAGAACCTTGTATTGGTTGCCACTTCTCTTTCACTGAACGTGGTTTTTTTTAAGGAAACTGATATTAGAGCCCTGGAGTTGGTTGCCAGCTCTTCCTCTTCTTCCATCTCAACTTAATAAGTCTCTTATCTTTACCATTTTTTTTCTCCTGTTCTAGTTTCCTCTATGGAAAAGATCTGTTTGAAAAGAGAGGGGGAAAAATCTTGGGTTCTTGAGTAGCTTCTGAGGGATCAGATTTTGGGGGTTTTTAGGCTTGGAGCCTTGGATTATTTTAACTTGCTTTTTTAAATTGCATATGTTTCATTGAAAATGGGTAATGAAATGCCTTACAACGGGGGGAAATCTTGGGTTCTTGAGTAGCTTCTGAGGGATCAGATTTTGAGGGTTTTCAGGCTTGGAGCCTCTAATTATTCTAAATTGCTTTTTTAAATGGCCTCTGTTTCATTGAAAGTGGGTAATGGAATGCCTAACAACAAACAAATGGTGGCTTTTGATGAATTGTTAGTTTTTAGAAATGAGCTTCATCTGGGTCTTAATTGTGAGAAATCAAATTTTGATTATGCCGGAAACACTTTGATGAATAATCAGAGGAATTTTTTTAAGAAAAGACAACAAATGCCTGTATATTAAGTTCTTATTTGTATTTTTACCAATCAAGCCATTTCAATTGAATCCATTTGAATGAGGCATATTACATGTTTTACATAATGATCTGTTTTTAAAGTATTCCAATTGAAGTAAATCTATTTCAAATAGATCTACATGTTGGGTTTCTTTCATTTGAGCTGTGACTGCCTTTCTATTTACTACTTTGGTTTGTGGGTTGGTTGCTGGTTCCTAGTTTCATTAGGTGAGATTTCATTTCATTGAATTGATGTGTCCGGTGGAAACACGTGCAATCAGAGAATTTGATACAGAATCTTAGATGCATTAGTAAAATTGTTAGAATTTCATCTTTTCTTTGTATAGGTGGTGGAACCAAGTGCACATTGCAGCAGTCATTTTTGATACAAGAACTCAACTCGTGAGTCTTAAACACTCTTGTTTTGTTAGAGTCTCTTCATTTTTTTCTTCCTATATACAAGCATGCTAATATAATGGTAGTTGATGAAATGGCTAAAGAATGTGTTATATCTTGGGCATGATTAGAAAAAACAAGGTTATCTTGTCCAAGTATGACTATTTCTGATGTTTGTACTTCAATTTCTAGTAACCCTATATGCGTCTTTATCAAATTACCCATAAATACTAAAAATAGAAGTATTATAGGTATGGTCTTCCGGAACAATCAAAATGTATCCCCATTAGTAGATGGTTGATTACATTTACTAAGTTGGATGTTTGACTATTTCACTTGTACCATTGATTCATATTCTAAAACAGAGTCAGAGTTCTACCATAGTAATTTACTGATACTCTCTCTCTCTCTCTCTCTCACACACACACACACACAAAAAAAGTTACTTTCAAAAGACAGTTAGTTGATCATAATGGGACAGGTTCTCTCTCTCTCTCACACACACACAAAATAAAGTTACTTTCAAAAGACAGTTAGTTGATCATAATGGGACAGGTTTTCTGGGACTTTTTAGTTGTTAATAGTTGCAGTTTTTAGAATACTACACTCATTGCACCCTCTGTACGTTGCACCCTCTGTACATTCTACACTTTTCAATTATATATTATTAATATCATGGATTTTTGTATCTAATCAGCTTTTTTAATAACTCTTTATGCTATATAGTATAGAAATGGATAATGAAATATGCGGCGAAGATGCTGAATGCATTAATGTTGGTACATCTATTGGAAAAAAGCGTGGTAGGAGGGAAAAGAAGAATACCACATGGTCGGAGTCTGCAGATGAATACTTAGCTGATATATTGATAGAACAAATCAATCTCGGGAGAAAGGATGGAACTGGATGGACTACGGAAGGGTAGAGGGAGATTGAATGAAAGATGAAAGAAAAATATGGTAGTGAATGTGTTAAAGATAAAACCAGAAATCGCCTAAGAACGTTAAAACATCACTACAATCATATCAAGACTCTCATGAGATTAAGTGGTTTTGGTTGGGATGACGTTACAAAAGGGGTTACTGCAAGTGACCAAGTGTGGGATGATTATGTCATGGTGAGTAATTATAAATATATCTTAATATTATATTAAACATTGTTAGCTCAATACTTGTTACTTCATTTTGATCACATTTGTCTAATTCAGGCACACCCTGACTATGATTACTATCGAGGAAGAAGCGTGGTCAACTATGAAAAGTTTGCTATTATATATAGAGATTCAATCGCTGATGGAAGAGATGTGATGTTGACTAACCAACGTCCACCACATCCAATGGAAGCCCCCCAGGCATCCATCCCTGATATGGCAGCAGAATCAAGTAGCTCTAATAAGATGGATGATAGTGTCTCTGAAGCACCACGCGTCAAAAAACGCTCAACTGGTAGTTCTCGACGCAATATGCAGGATGAAACTAAAAGCGATTATGAACTTGCACATGCAATTAAGGATATAAACACCACTTTGATCTACCTTGCTAACAAGATGGCTCAATCAGGGCCAAGCCAAGCTGACATTGTTGCTGCCATTGAAGAGTTGAATTTAGACCTTACTTTAGAAGTAAGGGCTCTCAGGCTATTGAAGGATCCACAAGTGGCTAGTCAATTTCTAGCATTTTCAATAAAGGATTGACGCCGTGCATGGCTCATGGCGGAGCTGAGTGGATCTATTTAGGATCGTTGGTTTGCTGAGCTTACTTTTTTGTGGCTTTGAGTTTGTTTTTTTCTCATGGGATTCAGTTTGCTTTTTTTTTTTTTTTTTTGCATGGGACTCAGTTTGCTTTTCTGTCATGTTAGAATTTGAAAAGACTCTATGTTATTAGTGTCGTTTCCTTTATGATGAATGTTAGAATGTACTCATGTTGCCATTTTTCTTATTGTGATCCATGGATTATGTTGATTAATCATGTTGATATATAGTGTGGATTATTGTGCTATGATAGTTTTTCTATTCTAATATTTGTCAATCACTTTTCTAACAGTGCAAAAGTAATGGATATAAAGAATAAGATCGTATTTTTACACGCAGTAGCAATGACTGTGATTACAGTTTTACTTTTATGGGACCATCACTATAAACAAAAGAGGATAAAAAAGAGGAAGAGAGTACATGAGTCGTCTTTGTCTGGCCATGAGTTTACTCAGTACCTCATTAGGAGTAATCCCCGTAATTCCTATGATTTACTACGCATGAGGATTGATGTGTTTTTAGAATTATGTGATTTACTAAAGAGAGAAAGGCTACTGCGTGCAACTAAAAAAGTTTCTGTAGAAGAACAGGTGGCCATCTTTCTAGCTACTGTAGGTCATAGTCAGAGAAATCGAGTAATGCAAATTCAATTTCAACACTCGGGCCAAACAATTAGCAAGTATTTCAATGCTGTTCTAGACGCGCTTTTATATATCTGCCCTGATTATGTAAAGTTTCCTGCACTAGAAATGTTTACTCCAACTCAGATTGCACTCAATCCAGTATTTTACCCTTTTTTCAAGGTACATAAATAACTTATACTGTAGTATCTTTTACTCCCTATGATGAATGTTTAAATTGTTATTGATGACAAATGTTTTTGCTATATTGGGATAGGACTGCATTGGTGCCATTGATGGCACTTATATTCCAGCATGGGTATCAATTAAAGATCAACAACGATATCGATGTAGAAAAGGTTTTATTGCACAGAATGTAATGGCAATAGTTGGTTTTGACATGATGTTTCAGTTTGTATGTGCTGGTTTTGAAGGATCAGCCAACGATCAAAAAGTTTTATCTGATGTTCTACAAAATAGGGGTCTCTACAATCTTCAAGTTCCCGAAGGTAAATATTTATTTCAAGATGTAAATTTGAAAGATAATATAATTTTTGAAAACTAGTTAAGCATGTTCCAATCTTCTGATAATTGTCATATTGAATATTTATAGGAAAGTATTTTCTTGTTGATGCTGGATATGGTAATAGGCGAGGTCTTATTGGACCATATCATGGGACCCGATATCATCTAAAGGAATTTGGAGCTCAAGCATTGGCTCCCAGGACAGCTAGTGAGCTTTTTAATCTTCGACATGCAAAGCTGAGAAATGTTATTGAAAGGACATTTGGCCTGTGGAAGGAACGGTTTCCAATTTTGACACATATACCTCGTAATTATCCTATCAAGACACAGGTAAAGATTGTAAATGCATGTGCTGTATTACACAACTTTATCATGAAGAGAAGTCCTAGTCCGGATGAATTATATGAACGTCATCGCCATGAAAGAATATTCATTGGTGATGAAGAAAAAGTTGATCGTCAGGATGAAGCGAACAATGAAGAATCTGATAGTCAATATGCTTATCGCTTACGAGATGCAATAGCATTAGAGATGTGGAATGCTAATGCTAATAGAAGAGCTCGATGAACTAACATATAAGAATTTTCTCCTTTTTTGCACAAGGAGAGATATTCATTTTGAAAATGTGACGTCCGTTTATTTTGTAAAGGGCACATGGTAAATTCTTTTTTGAAACACCATGACTTCATTGATGGAAAAGATGAGTTACTTTATTTATATGAGATTGAAACACCATGAAACTTTTTATGGTTTGGGCTTTTTTGTTTGTATGGATTTAAAAAAGTATAGAAATGATTGAAAAGTTACTATGTTTGGTATAGAGTGGAGATGCATTCAAATTTTTTAATTGTATATCTTGTACAGGCGGTCCCACTTTATCAACTAATCATGGAGGGATTTAACTGGGGACCTTTTTTTTTTTTTTTTTTTCATTTTTTTATTATAGCAACACTTCATTTTTGCTTTTCCATGTTTTCATGGTTTGACAATCATCCAAACATTTACAGGAACAAAAGGCGGTGGGCATTTTTAGTGCTCCAAACTATTGCTACTATCAAGATAAAAACACCTAAATATAATTTACAAAAATAAAAATTTATCATTTTCACATGTAGTTCAAACAAACGTGGTAAAATGATTCACATGCGTAAATGATATGAAAATGAAAACAGTAGACAAATGTTGTAAATTGAAACGCATGTGTAAAGCTTACATATGTGAAATTTACATATGGAACATTTCCATATGTAAACTGCATTTACGCATCTAATGTGTAAAAGGCAAACGCCCCCTAATAGATAGGATCTTGGCTTAATTGGCGGGTTTGGAGCTTCAAGCCAAAATGAGGCCTTCATTGTACAACTTTTTGCTTGTTTCTTTTGACAGATTTATCAGCTAATGTCACTCCTATGGACTAAAAATTACTTAAGCAAAATGATGCAAACTTAAACACTTCAAGTATTAACTTCTAAGCATTTTTCTTTGACTATTTCTTCGCGCATGAATAAGAGAGAGAGAGAGAGAGAGAGTTCTTACATTTTAAGGTCTAAAAACCTAAACTAGAAACGAAGCCTTTTCCTACATGCCTCCAAGGGGAGAGTTCTCTTACAATAACACCCCAACTCCCTAACAATTTCTTCAACTAGTTCCCCCGAAAATATCACCTTCTAACACCACCCCCATTCTCCCTAATTCCCCTCTCTCTTCCCAGATCCCATCTTTCCACACCTCGTTTACCGTCTCTACCATAGCTTTGCTACATCTAGATCTTGGCCATTGCTTGATCGCCTTCAGTGAACTGAAATGCTCAATGGGGTCATCTCCTTTGCGAAGGGTGAATTTAGGCAATGACTCGACTGTTATTCTATGGAAGAAGGAACCACTGATATCATCTTTCAATCGATATCCTCCTGCAACACAAGTCTAAGATGTTATTACATTGAATATATACATGTACCAAAAAAAAAAAAAAGTGAATACTCTAATCATCCCATGTAGATTAATGAAGAATACATGGATAAATAGGATCTAAGTTGAAAAACTTCACTCACAAAATTGATCCAAGATAGATGAAATAAGGCTTTTACGATGATGATAATGACATACACAAATATGTAAATACATACATCCATACACATTCATACATCCGCGACATATGTAGCATATTGCATATATAACCATTTGTGTTCACAAGGTTGCTACAAAATCACAATCTATTTTAGATTTGTCGACAACAACAGATTTTCTTTTCTACTGTTCTTTTTTTTTTTTTCCTGGATATCCTGCAAAGTTAGATGGTTTGAACACCTCCTCATAGGAGTGAAGTGCAACAAGGATTCCTCCAACAGGCATCAGGGAAAATAATTTAAAGCGAAGAAAAGATACATTTGGACTGTGAAATTACTTTAAATAGGATTGAGTAGAAAAGGCTGCAGACAAGCATGATATCGAATGGGGGAAAAAAGGGCCAGGCCAATCAAAGGGGGTGGCAGTCTTTCAGAAATCTCATGGATCACAGTTACATGAAAATGGACAGTATACAAGAATGATGACAATGGAAAATGTTATATATCCATATCTGGCCATGAATAGATGAGCCATGCACAGTGGAACCCACCTTATGCATGTGCATGACAGGGATCATTATTCAGGTTACATTTATCTAAAACTCAGTGCTTTGATTCAGGGTGAGTGACTGATTCCAATCAGACAATAAAATTCTATCTAATCTGAGTAATATTTTTATTGGTGAAAATTTGGGAAACTAGATTAGAAAAAAGATATGCACTGCGAATTGTCAAAAATATCATCCTCATGAACTTATGAATGTAGGATTAATTTGTTGAGATATTTCCAATTTTCCCTTTTTTTTTTTCTTTTGGAGATGTTATCAGAAACTTGTTGTAGAGAATAAATTAATTACCTTTAAGAGTCAAGATAAATATAAAACACTTTAAAGGAATTTTCCTTATAATTCTTCCCATTTTTTTTTAATTTTTGTTTTTTTTTTTTCTATTTTTTTTGAGATTCTTTCGAAATAGTTTCAATTTTATTTGGAACATCATCATATGATCTAGAATACACAGTTCTAGGTAAAAGTATAATATTTTGAATATTACTGATATATGTTATGCTGGTACCGCCGTAAATATGATGCTGAAGGCATGTAAAACTTGGGTACACCTCCTGGGGACATCTTTATTTGATCCAATTTGCTCATACTAAATGCCTCCTTGAATTTAGGTTCAAATTCAAGTTCCATATTTCTTATCAAGGACCACTGCATTGATCATAAGTCAATATATCAAGGACCAAACTAATAGTTTAAATTATTGGAATGGATTTTGAGTGAATTTTCTTTCCAGTGAATTCATATAAAGAAATATGTTGAATATGAGCAGATTCAATTAAAATAAAAAATGGTTCGCACATAGTTTAAACCCATGATTAGCTACCGTGCGCACTAAAGTTGGCGATTATTAAATTTAACCCTCCAAATTAACTCGAGCCCTACCTGGGTAACTAACTTTGCCAATGAATGATCAAGTCCAATGTGAGTACATACTTAACTATTGACCTTTCATATTGATCTAGACTCAAATCAACCTAACTCATTGCATTATGACCCATCAGCCCAACTCAACCCCAACTTGTCAATTACTGGATTAAGTTGACCCTTTTGATTTCCCATTGATTTTAACTAAACATTTTCAATCCTTCAATAAACGAGTCAGGTCTAGATTGAGCCTACACATGTTACTTATATTGGTCAACCCAAATGGACCCAACCCAGTGACACTTACTGCTAGGGGAGTTCATGGACCAGATCGAGCCGGCTGTGCTATATCCAGGCCTGACCCAAGTTCCACACTCCAGGCCCAAGCCCGACTAGTTCTTCCATTGTTTGCTTTTGTGATATGTCATGTGTTAGAATCCTAACCATGATCACCCCTACCTGGGTCCCAACTACTTACATTCAAAGCAAGCAATAGTTCAGTGGGCCTAAGACCACAGTTTACTTTCAAATGTTGAAATTTTGAAACTGCGCTACGATACTGGTGCCACAGGAGATTTACCCGGCGTATCCGGGCCCGAAGGAATTAGTCTACCTGCAGAAGGGATGGGACACCCACCGTTATAAAATAAAAATAAAAATTATCAATTGAAGTTTATCACACCATTGGATTAACCATTAAGGATGTGATGATGAATATGCATGAGAACGTAAATTTTAATGTACCTTTCTCTGATGAATTGCAAGAGCTTCTCTCCGAAGGAGGAGAAGAAATCTCATCAAGAACAGAAACGGGGCTCGGCTGCTCCTGCTCCGCAGTAACATCCGAACACCTCTTCTCCTCCATCATCGAATCTCCACCGTCCAAATCCTTAGAACCCGTTCGACCTTTATACCTGCTCCCAAGCACGAACTGTTTCAGCGATTCCCTCCGAACCTTCTCGAACCTTCGACGATCCTCCGCCACCTGTACGGCGTCGATGATCTTCTTCAGCGCCTTCAGATCCTCGTCGCACTTCTGCAGGGCTCCCAGGAGCTTCCGCCGCTTCTCCGCCGAAGACTCCAGCGGAGAGGGAGGCGGGATCTCGTCCAGCCCCATCAGGCGCGCCACCAGGGCTGGCGTCCGGCGGAAGTTCTCCGGCGAGCTGACGGATCGCGACCGGCGGATCTCCGCCGGGATGGTCGGGCTGCGAGGGACGTCGCAGGAGAGCCGCCGGAGATCTGCGGCGGAGGGAGGCTTTTCCGGCGGATCTATCGTCGGGTTGGGTTTTGTTGGTGAAATTACGGTCTTATCCTTCTGACCAGCTGAAAGTGAAAAAAAGAAGGAAAAGAGAAATCCATGTCAGAAAAGGACAAATGAAGTTTTTGGTGCTCCGGCGGAGCACGGAAATAATGCACAGGAGTCGAAGCACAAAATCAGCTAACTGATGTTATTAGCCGTTGGATTAGTTCAATCAATTCTTGGATTGAACAGGGAAAGCTCATCATTGTAGTTAGGGCACATTTGGTTTTAGTTGAGGAATCTGTGAGGTGCTCCATATTTGAGTATACCACACTAAAAATTTGTATATTTGAGGATTTTACATTATATAGACTTTTTTTTATTTTTTATATTCTTTTGCTGACGGGGTTTACAACCTTTTACATTATATAGATTTTTTTTTTTTTGGCTAACGAAGGATTTACAATATTTTGGGCTGGATTATTCCCTTTGGGCTTAAAGAGAAGCCATGTAAAACCTCTGTGATCCCTACGTAGTAGCACAAGTGGACTCAATCTATGGTTTCTGAAAAAGGAAAAAACCGAGGGTCGATACCAAAACCTCTAGTTTCGAAAAAAGAAGGAACCGTGGTCCTGACATCTTGGCCAACCCGTTGGGATCAGCCAACTCAACAACCTGCCCATCTGGTCCAAATGAAGATTGATAGTACCAAAGCACAGAGCTAGTAAGTGGCTTCGGTTTGGATTACAGCCTCACATGTTTTCCTCATAGAATTCTCTCAAACATGGTCTTCCTTGATCATTATATTCTGATTTGTTTGTGCATGAAGAGGATATCATGCTCCCCATAGTATGCATCCACAAATAGGGAGGAATGTTGCATTCCT
This sequence comes from Camphora micrantha, assembly GCA_003546025.1. Lineage (NCBI taxonomy): Eukaryota > Viridiplantae > Streptophyta > Magnoliopsida > Laurales > Lauraceae > Camphora > Camphora micrantha. The sequence continues at coordinate 15,869,000 of QPKB01000002.1, forward strand.
GTATCTTTTAGGAGGAAATTAAAAGTACTCCACACATTGAATTGGTCCTTATAGATTTGGTATTGGATCCTGATCTAGATCACAGATCCCATTCTGAAACTCGATTGAAAAAAAAGATCAGAGTGCATAACATATTAAGTAAAAGAGCTTTAAAACATTTTTTTAAACAAAAAAGCAAACCTATAAAATCACATAATTAACGCAAAATAAACGTTCAAATACAAATATTACTCAAGCTATGTAAGCCCTTAAAACCTATATATATATATATATATATATATATATATATATATGTATATATATATTTACTAAAGCTGGTTCCAACCCATATCCGGTTCTTATTTCTAGATGCATCAATCAGGATCTAGATTCAAATTTCTCCTGAATTCGATAAAATTTGCAACCTTATAAATAAATAACATTTTTTTTTTCTTTTTTCTACACGAAAAATATATTATACTAAGCAGTTGAAAAGTAAGTTGGATAAAAAAATAAGGGTAGTTTTCCTCCATTGTGAAATTATCTTGTTATAGAAAAAATACTCCAAACGGAGCCTATTGAGAATACTGCGAGCCTAATTCACTAATTCCATAAACATGCATTACTATTCCCATTTTCCCTTTCTGGCAGGTCCAGCCCAAATATGAACTCCAAATAGGATAAAATAAAAAAACAATCAAAGTCAAATCACAAGTCCCAATCTGAGGATGACACAACTTGTCAACTTGGGCTGAAGGTAATTTAGGTTAGGTGGTCACTAACGACAAATAGAAGATAGTCAATTGGGTGGGTCATGACTCAAGTCATGGGTGGCCTGCATTTAACTGATTCCCATAGTATACTGACTGAACTATACTTTGTTCTCAAGGTATAATACTGCCATCTGTAACGCAGACAATGCAATCCCTCAGGTGGGGTGTCCTGATCCTCTCAATCTAGGACACACAGATACCCTATGTCTATGCCTCTAAATCCATCAACGCTAATAGGAGAACATATATATTCAGAATTTTCATATAGATTTTAAGGGCGCACGGATATTTTTATGTGAAATTTTGAAGCAAAAATCGTAATTTTTATTATAGTTTTAGAAGCGGACGGAAGTCCAAGCGGGTGTGACCGCCCCCACATGGACGTAGTTGGGTCTGAACCTGATTAGTCAACTCCACTTATAAAATCCGAACCGTTCAAAGCTAATGAATGTTGTCCACGTTAAAAATCTGAATGTGGTCCAACTTCTGGGAGTAAAATTACTCCTGGAGCCCATAGATTGGGTATGAGCAGTTGTTTTGGGTTTTACAGGTTATGACCACCCTGATGGATTTGCAGGCCAGGCCACAGGATTTCTGTGAATCATGTTGAAAGAGCAAACTGAATAAATATGAAAATATCAAATATGGATAGATAGATAGAGAGAGAGAGAGAGAAAACTGAATAAATATGAAAATATCAAATATGAATAGAGAGAGAGAGAGAGAGAGAGAGAGAGAGAGAGAGAGAGAGAGTACGGACAGGAGGAGGTGAGGCGCTTGCGGTGGAGGAGGGGATGGTGGTTGTGGAGGAGTTGGAAGATCCCCGACATGCAACCGATCTTCTTTGCCACCTGCTGCTGGTTTTCCGACGTGGTTTCCTGGCGAGATGATAACGTCCTCACCATCATTTCCGCCATTACTAACTACTCCTTTCACTCTTCTCTCTCCTCTTTTTTGCTCTCCTCTTTTCTCCTAGGTGAAGAAATGCATCACCAATGTGGGGGGTGTCTGGTTTTTATGAGAAGCACCTTTTTTAAGTTAACAGAAGTCTATGCAAAGGCCCCCTTGATTTGAGAAAATATTACAAAACAGACACAATGCTTATTAGGACTAAAATAAGTTTGTGGGCCCCTCTCCCGGGACAGTTTTGGGATTAATCCTTTTTTAAAGAAGAAAAGAATTTTATATATAAAACCATCTATTTCATGAACTTAGATAAAATACAACTTAAATTATATTTTTAAAGTATTAAAAATGCATTAGCAGTTCTAAATCCGCAGCGATAACTCCGAATGACGTCCACCGGAGAAAATCTATTTGGGTGAGCTTGATGAGATTTTCATATATTGCCACTTATGGGACTTGGCAAGTAGAGGGGACTCAAATAAGCTGTACAATCATATTTGCATTTGAGATGAAAACGGCCAGGATTAGTGTTGGATTTATATCATGGTTAGCCATTGCATACATAATAATAAAAAGTGTTTGTTTGCATTCATTGAGTTTCTAGGAACTTTAATAAATGTATATCTATCCAAGTGGTTGAAATTAAAGAACAAAAGGGAAAGTGTCTGTAAATGACCATCAATCATTCTAATAAAAAAAAGAAATCTCTTCATAAAGTAAGGGTCGCATCTACATTTTCTCTTTTAATAGTCCCTTGTTGAGCCCTTTTATCATCCTAGAGATTCAATTCCATGCGGAAAAAATGAGCTCTTCACTGTTTGTGTTCCTTAAAAATGAATAACAAAGAAAAAGGCTAATTCAATGCTTTACTCAAGATATCAGGTTCTTAAGTGGATCCTTAGCAGCATGTCTAACACAAAAGGGAAAAGGATTGCCAGCTTCAGCAAGAGGATACTCTTGAATAACTATATCTCAATTGAGATTTGATCCTCTATTGCCTACACACGCTCTCTAACAGAGGATCAATCACTGCACGCCGCGTCGACACAAAACCCACGAAAATTTGAATTTGGATGGGAAGAGCAATTGCATGTGGGTTTGTGGTGACGTGGCTCACCATAAATGGTTCACTCACAATGAGCATGTATCAAGTGCGATGGAGGATCCAGACTCATCTCAATCATCTTACATCCTTTGGAATTAAGACTTGATTAATTGGCCTCTACACAAGTATAACCCTTCACCATCCCACCCCTTCTCTAAGGTGGGACCCACTGAACTCTTGCCTATGAGCCTAATATGCAACCTCACTCTGAAGATCTAGCCCCACAACACAGATTGGGTTCCATCTTGAGTACAACAACAATCAATGTCCCATGCCAATGGTAACAAGCCAATAAAAATCTCCAAGCATGGTGTGTTGTAGAACTTTTTCTAACGGTCGAGGAAGAGGATGTTGGAATGTTCGGAGAATTCTCTGTTTTTGTTTGTAAGATTCTCTGTTTTGAGTTCCTTTTCTCTTTGTATATATTTTCCCCCTTTCTTGGGTGTTGGGTCGGTCATAGAGATGTATGTGCTAGTGATGTGAGGGAGAAAGGTGTGAAGGGGCAATGCCTGCAAAGCTGCAAATGAGACATCATTCTCAGGCACTAGCAGCTGCCACCCAAAGCGTGGGGCAAATTGCCTTTGCTTTTAAGGGTACCCTCTCACTTTAGAGCTCATGTGCCCCAAGAAAGCACCCAACATGCCCCCATCAAGAATTATCACCAACCACATGCCAACATTGGATCTTCTAAATCCCATCATTTTAATTCCATCATTTGGCTTGGGTTCAGTACAAACAGTTTCAAAGTACTCATTGATGTTGGGGTGTGATGGAATGAATTGGAATGGGCTAGAGAGTGATTCATGTTGGGGTGTGATGGAATGGATTGCAATGAATTGAAGCAAATGGAGGAATTATGTTAAGGTAAAGAGGAAAAGAAAAAGGAGGAATCATGTGGACCTCAGGCCTTGAGAGTTGAGACTTGTAAGAGTGGGGTCCATGATTTAGTGACCCATAATGAATGGACCCACTATGGAACAATCATAACCCTTCAGTTGGTATACCTGACTAGAGGGTGAAATATCAGCGATCAAGAATGGACAATATAATGGATGGCTAGAATATTCTGGTGGTTGTTTTTCTTTTGGGCCCCAGCCGAAATCCAGCCCACTTTAGACTGAAGTTTAGAATTGAGTCTTGGGGTCTCATATCTCACCTCATAGCTTAATCTTCTAAGCCTGGGCTAATATTTTTCCCAAGTATCATACACCAATGGGGCTCATGTTTCGGCCTATTGACATATGCACTAGGGGTGCACATTAGCGGTTCGGATTGATTTAGAAGGAAACCATCAACCAAATCGAACCCATCGATTTTTCTATTTTCCCAAACTGAACTGAACCACCCATGTGCTCAAACCAAACCGAAAGGAACCGGTTCTGTTCGATTCGGTTACAATTTTTTTGTTCTGTTTTTTATTTTCTTTTTCACAAAAAAAAAAAAAAGGGCAGTTCAATTGGTGAGAGACGTTAGATTTTAAGTAACGGAGTGAGGGTTTCGAGTCTTCTTCAAGTAATTTTTCATATTCCTTTATATATTTTATAGAAAAAATATATTTATATAATTGGTTCGGTTCGGTTCGGTTTGAACGTCGGTTCGGATCCATCTAGATCGGTTTAATGGTTTAGCGGTTTTTTTGTGCACCCCTATATATATATATATGTATGTATGTATGTATGTATGTATGTAACGCCAATGGGTCTCCTTGATCACTTAACAATTAGGTATGGGCCAGACTCCCAGGACCAGGGCGGGATCCAGCTTCAATATTTGTCCAATAACTAAGAGGATCAAACTTTGACATGCTTAGCCTTGACCTCACCTGTTCCTCCTCCAACTCTAAATTTGATTCATTTTGTAGGATTGAACAGATTATCTTAATCAAATCCATTCAATCAAACATTTTCAATGGATTGGTAGAATTTTTTTATGTCTCACTCGTCCGATAGTATTATTCACTACTGGACTCAACCCATGAAAAAAAAAGAGAGAGAGTCAAGCAACTGTGTCTACTCATTTAGACTCATTTGATTTGCTCGACTCAGTGACTGAGTCAGACTTTAATCCTGACTCGAACAAGTTTCAACGAGTTTCGAGATTAATGATTTGATTTCAAAGGGTAATCACAATTATCATGTGTAATCAGTACAAGAATGTGACAACTTTGACTGTAATAATGTGCCAGTCAATGCCAATGTTTCAATAATGAAAGTTGGGCACCAATAACATCATTGCCGAGTGAGAGGGAAAGCAAGAAAAACTTCTAATTTGGAGGGCAAAAGCCTTCAAATCCAGGGAACCTGGACTTTGAAGAAGAAGATTGACTTATGTTGAAGGGGGAAAAATATACTTCTAAATTATTTTTTACAACTCCATGGTTAAAAATATCAAACATGAAGGGCCCATTTGTCTAATTCATACCTAATTCATTCAAAACTCAATTGAAAGGAATTCACTCATATGGGTGTTGAGAATGAGCACATATTAGGACCACTAAAGTCTTTTGCTTTGATTTCATATGGTGAAGAGTGGAGTGTCATTTTCCATTAAAGAGGAAAAACTTGATGACTTATCATGTCACTTTTGATCCTTCACTGATCTCAACCATTTTCATAGGATGCTTCTTTCATAGAAAGTCCTATGAGGGTAGTAAGTATACTAGGCTAACTTGCCCCAAGTATCAACTTGAGTTCTAGGGACCTAAACAGTTATGTATTGTGCCTATCAACTTCTGCAACTTAAGTATTTCTCCTTTTAATGGACTTTCTCAAGGACCCGTGTGCCTATTTATTGAATGACAGGAGGTTATAGGGGTATTTATGAGGTGGAAAGTGTTAGTTTGGAGATATAAATGAGTCCAATATTTTTCTAGGATTAAAACTTTGTACTTGCCCTAAGTCCCAACCTGAGTTCAGGGACCTAAACTTATAGTTACCTGATTATCAACTTCTGCACCTTAAAAAGATCGGCTCCTTACCCGAGTGGTAAGGAGGCTCAATTCTTATCTAGCCGTCCGAAGTTCGAACCCTGGGTATGTCACCTCTTCCCACTTGTGTGGGCTTTCTTCCCATTTGGGTAGGCTACCTTTCCGTGTGTGGGCTAAAAAAAAAAAAAAAAACATCTTCGACTTGAGTATTTTTCTTTTTAATGGACTTTCTCGAGGACCTGTGTACCTATTTATTGAATATGAGGAGGTTAGATGGGTGTTTATGAGGTGGAGAGTGAACTATCTAAGTTTGGAGATGTAAATGGGATTAACACTTTTCTAGGGTTTAAATTTGACAAAAATATGATACCATGCTGTCATCTGTATTTGTTGAAGGCGGCTATGATCTGATTTTACCTTTATAGAGACCATCTTTGTTTGATCCAAATTATCTAAATTGCAGGCACCTATATTTGTTGTGCCCATATTTTACTCCATTTACAGATTGCAATTGGATTCGGACTTCTTCCAACCTGTGATGAGATGGTTGATTTGAGAGATTTCGGTCAAGCACAGGTTGACGACATAAATTTTAAAATAATTTACATAAGCACTAAATTGATCGCCGCAATGGATCCTGTCTTAATTTACTTGGGTGGTGGGTGGGTATTTATTTGCAGAGGAGTCTATTAGATAGGTTCTTCTTGTTAAGTCCTTTACTATTAGCCATTCTTCTTGTAAGTCATTTACTATTAGCCATTCTGATAAAAAGTTACTACTGCAAATGGGAAGATTCCATGTTTAATCTAAAATGGTAAAAATGACTTCCATTTGAATTAGATTTCTTCATGACTCAAGAGGTAGGTTAGGGAATTAGGGTATCTCACTTCTCAAGGAAAAGTGATTTGTTTCTTTTCCTTTAGCATCCCATGAAATCCAAGACACCCTTTTCTTTATAAAACTAATATCTTTTTGTTTACTGTGTAATTGCATAATTACATCAAAGATCTTTTTAAAGGACGAGCATAAATGTGATTAAAAATGCATGATTCGCCCCACTGACACATAAAATGAATGCAGAGGGCCCCACCGCCTAAACAATTGGACATTCCTTTTTCTTTTGCTATCTGAGGGTTCCCAACCATTTTTACTTGACTAATCCTTCCGGGCCCAGAGGGAAATCGGGTAAACTCTCTTGTAGCCCAATTTCAAATCTATAACCTCCAGGTGCAAACTGTGGTCCTAGGCCAGCTGAGCTACCCCATAGGTTAACATTTGGACGCTTGGTTAGCATAGATCACACTAATTTGTTATGATAACAAATGATCAAAGTCAACACTAAATCCAACATGATGTCCCAGATATAACTTCTGGATTTGCATCCAGCCCGGACCCCACACGAATCCTATCGGATAATAGACTTTTAGAATAAAAAAACCTTTGGATCATAGACTGATCATCAGGCCCATGTGAAGGATGGAACCCAACCCATCCTTGACATAGCTCAAACCACCCTAAGAGCCCATTTGTTTGCTCACTATTGAATGTTTGAATTCCTAGAAATTATTAGTGATGGCTTCCTAACAAAGGCGCTAAAATTTAAGAAAATCACAAATGACATTCAAATAATCTGCCCTCTGGACATAAAATGACTATCATGCCTTCACTCTAATAATTTAAAATCTTAGGACAGAGGGTCTCGTCTACCTCGATCTCTACCTTTTATCCTTCACTCCTTTAAGTCTTTACGTACTTCTCTGTCAAGTTCATTTTATGATGAAATTAAAAATTCAATCCAAACGAGACAAATGCCAATCCACTGATAGCTCCGTAGTGAGTCATCTTGGTTGCGATCCGTGGTTAGTGATTTGGTTAGCGTGTGGGTGGATGCTCTGAGTATTTGCCAGAGCAAAAAAAATAATAATAATAATAATGCAAATGGGCTCTAAATAAAAAAAATGAAGATGGAAATTTAATCTTTGTATTGGAGAAAAAATTGAATATAAATATTAGAAGATGCATGTACCATATACCATATACCATAAATCAGCATATATCCACTCATTCTCGTCCATACTAGTGTACCTCTTATGATATTGAAATCAGAAGGGGCAATGGCTTCATCTTGCTTGGACTTATCCCTCTGGGCCGGGATCCTGGTCCCATGCCTGCTATTGTAAAAGATCAAGGCATCCCCAGGCCCAGCATAGTCCACCATTCGGATCAGTGTGGGCCATGTGGCCCTAATCTTGGCACAGTGGGCTTCACTGGTGAGCCAAGGGCATCAGTCAGCACCTCGATGTGGCTTGGGTCGTGGGCGGACCGAGGCACAAGCATGTGGGTGCAATTCACCCGTCAAACCGTGTATATAGAAATTCTGGGTCCACCCAAAAGGTCAATAAAGTTCATGGGTCCATCCTCAAGATCCACATGAAAATCCCCCGTTTACCCCCAAAAGTCAAAACTAAACTACCTATTAAGATCCAAATGAAAATTCTCGGTCCGCCACTAAGTTGTGTCGAACCCCGAACCGGCTGGTGAGCACATTTCTCATGGCCTCAGCATCATTTAGCACTCAAGCATCACATATGGACTGTTGGGGTAGTTGACCCAACCAAGGTCGCCAATCTCTTCCTTAATGTGCTGCATTTCCTCTTCTGATTGATTCTTAATGCTCTCTAACAATGAACAGAGATATACAGATTTCTAGCTTCTCTTCAGGGATAGATTGGTTTTCATTCGACAAGTTACTCAATGGCCCTCACCCACCTATTGCAAGATCATTCACTTCTCTAAGACTCTAATCTGCATTAAATATGTTAAATTTTTATGATTTTGGTTTAGGTCACATTTGGTAACAAAATCTTTAGGGAAAAGATTTTCGGTTTGCCTGAAGTTGTAGTAAATCCATGTTTGGCAATTGTAAATTCCTGAAAATTTGGATGAATGAAAATCTTCATTTGATAGGATTTTCAGCTCCGACCACCCCCCATAAGTTTTGAAAATCCTCACTTAAGTGGATTTGCACATCGAATTCTATTTTTCTCAGCTATATTCATCGATACATGCCAATATCAATGTGAAATCCTCAACTATGCAAATCCCCATTGAGGAATCCTTGTTCCAGTGGTAGTGAAGAATTATAAGATCTATAGATTCCTCGTCTGTTATCAAACATGCCCTGACTTTTGAGATTATGAGTTCTGCTGTTTCTTCTCATATATCTGCTGATTTGTGTTGAGCACTTTTTCCTTAAATGAGAGCAATCACTACCAGTAAAGGTTGGTAGAAGCTCTTGTGCAGCTCTTTGTGGAGCTTAATCTGGAAACATGGGAGTCAAGAGGGTTAGGAATTTTTGTCTCCTCCCAAACGAACCCCAAAACTGATCAGCTAATTTTATGAGTTGGGTTTGGGTTAACTTCTCTAACCTGATTAATAATGGAAGATTGGATCAACTGCAGCCTTGCTATTTGAATTTGAACTGGCAGCTTGACCCAACATTATGAACCAACCCAATCGAAAGTTGACCTCTGAACTAGGGGTTCAGGCTGATGCTTTTTAGCCTTATGGTTGGATTTAGGTTGAGATTTTCAACTTTTGATTGGCAAAAGAGTCATGCTTTAGTTAGAGAGGCTGACATTAATCGACAGGACCCAATTCCCACTAGTGTGAGCTTGATTCAAGGGGCTCAAAATCAGCATAAATACAACTTAAAAGATATACTTTTCGGTTTATAAATGAAAATGTTCATTAATAAAAGTTTTCGGAGTATTTCAAACATAGAAAAAAAAACCTTAGAATATTATAAAAATGCACAAGTAGAGCGGTTTTACCAAAAAAAAGAAGAAAAAATGGCCACACTTCATTATATAAGACTTGTTTATGCAACAAAAAGATTTCATGCTCCACGGATTTTTGTTTTCACCGGAGAGAGGAATTCTGCATTTTTTATTTTTGTTTTCACCGGAAAGAGAAATCCTACATTCTTACTTTCTCGAAAAAAAATGAAAAATGAAACAATTCAATCATTTTCTTTTCATCACGGAAACTGTGTCTCGCCAAATAATAGAACTGTGGGCTGCAAAAATGTCAGAAAAAAATTCCTCTTTATTGCATAAATGCACCCTCAAGTAAATCTCAACTTGCATATATTTTACTCAAGTATCCAACTTTAGCCTGGTATTGTTGTTCTTGTAAGATGCTAACAAAATAAAAAATAAAAAATGAGAGTTTAATCATAGTTTAAGCATAATTATTTTCTAAAAATCCTTTTTTATTTTATAAACTGTAAAATTTATTGAAGGGATTGAACCCAATTCAATTCAGATTTCGTAGTTTTCATCTATTCTGGTTTATAGATCATACCCACAGCCTTTATTGTATTTAATTATTTTTATTCATTTCTCTGATTCACAAATAATTTCAGCACATCTTTTAAGTTTATAAGTTCTTGAAATAACAAACTTCTAACCTGAGTCATTGTTCTACCAGTTTCCATTTGTATAGTGGCGGATCCAGGATTTTTGTTTGAGTGGGGCTAAACTTTTGCTCGCCTTTGCTAACTTTTTTCATAGGAATAATACGAAAAAAAGCAAATTTATTGCATTTAAATAGAAATAAAACTTTTTTTCATGTTCGGATCTCCTGTACAATTGAAAGGTCTTCCCACTTCCTCTCCCAAATTCAGGTTATCATCAATTCGTCATCATCAAATAAGCTTAAGGATAACATCTTTTTTTAATCATAGGCGTTTGAATGCCCTGCAACAGTGATTTGGGTGAACACCCAATTACCCAATTTGGGTTCCCAAATGGGTTTTCTTTGGATCTATAGAATTTGGTTGCATGTACTTATCTTAGTTGTAAGAATAATTCCCTGTAGTTGGTCATAGGCTCATGGAAAAATAGAAAAACCGCTACTCAAGTGTCACTCAAATTATTCACACATGAACTCTCTAAGACCCTATTTATGTATAAATTAATGATTAAAGTGTACCCAATGGTGATTTGGTCATCTCGTAGATATGCTTGCATTTGGTGATTTAGGCCGGATTGGGTTTGGATTAGGATTTGAAAATAGGATTTGGTATAGAGTGATTAGAATTATGCTACATCTGAGGAGGGAGGGAGATTGCTTTATTTAGGGTTATTTAGTGTGAAAAAAGACTAACCATGAGAGGGTTGACGGCGAAAAGTTCGATCGCCATGAAGAGGATCTCACTCTCAATCGAAAGAGAACGTTGCGAAGAAGATCTGGTACTCTCGGCGGGAAAAAAATGTCAAAATATAGGAGTGTATTTACCAAGATTTTGTGACGAGGGGAGACTGCACTGTTTAGATGTGGGGCAACTATTTATTAATTCTAAGTGGGAGAGGTCGAAGCCCATTCAGTTCTCTAACATTTTCAAAATAGACCCCCAGGTTATATACATGTAGGTCCTCCCCTACATGTTGATAGCTATAAATTAAACTCATAGCATTTTTTTTCACTTCTGCACATTTTTCTATATAGCTAATTTTTTTTTCTCATTTTGATGTTTATAAAATGATTTGGTAAAATGGGTTGAATCAAGGGAATTTTACCAAAAAAAGTGTCTATAAATGTGTATTTCACTGATTTAATCACAAATACACCAAAATACCTATTTTGGTGTTCGTACAGCGAATTTTGACGATTTTACCCCGACTTGTTTCGAACGACATCATTTTCAATCCATGCCCTAAATACAACAATCGAATGAAATCATTTTCGTCTCCTCCCCAAAATTTTTCCTCTTCCGCCATTTTCTTTCTTCGTCTGCTACCTGTTATTGCCTTCCCTCTCCCTGCTCCAGCTCTCTCGTTCCCTTTCCCTCTCCGTTCGTTGCTGTCTCATTCCCTTTCCCTGACGGCCTGGCTCCTGCTTCTTCTCTCCGCACCCTGTTTCTCTAAGCGACTCTGGCCAGCTGGTGGAACTCCCGACGACTGCTCCAACATCGGTATGTGGCCGTAAAGAACTTGTTCAACTGTCTGGAATCTCCTTCCCCCTTATTCTCTGCGTTTCACATGGAGGTAGAATTTTTTTTCTTTTGTTTTTATGTTGCAGATGCAAAGGTTGATATTTTTAAAGTGAAACAAGCCTGGATCGAGTACTGGAGAAGTAGAAAGCCTCCTTCAATTTGGCAATTTTTTCTTTTGTTTTCCCCCTTGTCTTTAGATGTGCAATGCCTCTATGCATATTAATGGGCTGAATATCAACCCATATCCTACTAGTTTTAAGTAATTTAACCCGCTTGTTGTGGGTCAACTTCACCTGACCCACTTAACCCACATTTAATATGGGTCAACTCGTTTAACCCAACCCAACCCAACTTTAGAAGTGTGGCCCAAACCCAATCCATTTCAAATATTCAGGTTTTATTCGACTTATACTGAAGGCCAAAGAAAGCCCAATACAAGCTCGACTCACTTCATATAAAATAAAATATAGTAAGTACTAAAATATCAAACTACTAAATTGCCAAAAATGGGGTTATATATGTGGCTCAGCCTAAACTAACCCATTTAAATAGATTAAGGCGTGCAAGGTGCTCCTAACCTGTGACCAAACCATATATAATGCAAGTAGGGTAAGAATAAATTGGGTTATGAAAGCCAGTTAGAATATTCAACCTATATTGTTCAATTTATATCCCTCACTTCTCACCACATATCTTTCACCTTTTTCATAATCATTTAGAGGAGTGATTTGACCGTAATTCCTAAGCATCGAGTCAAAACAAAGAAACCCTTGGTTTTCTCTATATGATATGATTTTTTTCTAATAAATTCTTTATATGAAACATTATAAAGAAGATAACAGCCCTCCTTTTCAATCCTTAAAATTTTTTTCATAGAAGTTTATTATTTTATTGTTAAACATGCTCAGCAATTTCATAAAACTTCATTTGTACAAAATTGAAAACTTTAACCCTTATTTTTTTTTTTGTCCCCAAAATATGCTCACCAACTTATTTTATTTCTTTATTTGTATGCTTCTAAATCTATGCATTATTTATTAGTGGAAATCTAATTTCTCCATTGCCCAAACTTTTTGATTAATAATTCTAAGAGTTTAGAATGTTATTTGTAAAAGGATAAATTAAAATCGATTTTTACTCTTTAGTCTATGAATTATGCTTACCAGAAATATGGCCTTTTTTTTTATTTCCAATATAAAAAAAAAAATTTTTTATTTTTATTAGTTTATATTTTTTTAATGTAAATTAAAATTATAAAAAATAAGCAGATGAAGGGAATTGAACCCGACGTGAATCGAACACGCAACCTTCTGATCTGGAGTCAGACGCGCTACCATTGCGCCACGGATCCGCCTATTAATGTAAACTTAATCAAATATATATAAAGACAATGCATATTAAAAATCCATACTAGCTCATCTTCACCATTCAACTCATGGACGATCTTGACCGTTTATCAAATAAAGTAAGAATAGAAAGTCATCCACATTCTGAACCAAATCTTTTATTTTAGAAAAGCATGTGATGGGTTGTACCTTCAATCAATCCAAACCCTTCAGCACACATTTGTTCGCACTCATACCGATCTGTATCAGAAATTTTATTTATTTATAGCTGACGAGGGTAACATCGTGGCAATTGACCGATAAGAATAATCTGCCATTGTGCACACGTACTACCCATTGAGGGGTTTAAATACGCGATGTGGAGAATAAACTCAGGCCGTATGCCAACAAACCAACACCAATGAAGGTTAAGATCTAAAAATTAGTAGGAAAAAAAAAAAAAAAAAATGTTAAACTTCAAGACCCTAAAGCCCAAGTGTTAAAAATGGATTTTCTCAGGGTAATATGAGAGCCTCTGAAGTTCAAGGTCTTAAAAATCGAGTGTAAAAATTCCCCGATTAGAGGGACATTTGGACCACCTCTAATTGGCTTCAAGCATCCTCTCCCTTTAATTGGTATGCATTCAAACAAGGATGAATGACATCCCCTCTAGTGATCAACATATCCTAGGATTTCAGATTGAAAAGACTTGGTCACACCGTACAATTGATTATATGACGGAAATTGCGATTAACATTGATGCCGCATTAGTGTCTAGTCACATTTCCATCAGATTCTCGACTGGATGGTGAGACCTATTTCATTTTAGCTAAGATTTGTAGATATATTACTAGAGGAGATGGAACTTATCTTGAATGGTCCGGATTATCTCTATGTGGGCCCCATGATGGAGTTTCAAGAACTTGTTATAGTTGTAACAGAGGATCTAGACTCCATAGATTTTAATATATGCATGTACTTTTGTGTTTGTACGTATAATATATGCTTAAACATACGTAAATGTGTGTTTACATACATTCTCACATGTTTAGAGCTTTTTTAAGTGGGTTTTTTTGGGCAAAGTTCTTAAGTATTTATTTGAAGGGAGATGCTTCTATAACCTTATTATGAGAGATAAGGTGGGGCCCCCCCACCTTATCTCTCATAGTAAGTTGAGAGATATCTCTCGTAGGAGCATAAAGAGAGCTCTTTCATTAAAAATAAGCCTTTCAAGTTTTTTTATTTTTTTCCTCTTTTCGTGAAAGGTAATGAGCTTGCCTTGATCAAGTGAAGCCTTAATGGCATATTTGTGTAGTCGGTTTTCTTTCTAAAAAAAAAGTGAGGATTGTGGAAATTAAATTCCAAGCTACAGTAAAATCTATATTTGATGCAGCTGCTTTTTCTTGTGGAAAAGCACAAAAATGGAGCTTTCCTCAATTCTCTTTAAAAAAAAAATTCCTATGGGAGTGGTCGGAAAAAGAATTCCCTTGATGCCCCAAGGTTGGGATTCAACCGCTCAGGCCTCTATAGAGTGGTCTTAGATTTTAGAGGCGGGCCCCACCGACATAGTTTTAGATCTGGCATTAGAGGATCAGGATTCAGGGCTCAATACTTTATGTAGATCAAACATCTACAAAAACCATTATATTGGGCACTACTCACCCATTTTATCTATGATCTAATTGTCACTTACTTACGCATGGGTGTGATCATATGAATGATGTTTCTTTGTTACAGAGCAAAAAAAATGTGACAGAAGTAATCCAAGCGTCCCAACATTGAGATGTTGGGGCCTGCCCCTGCATATTCACTATGTGTGTATGAGTGGAGCCACACAACAATATTTCAACTAAATGTGTAAATGAAATGTGAAAATGGTGTTAATACGACACTTTTACATTCCTCACTTGAAAAAACTAGTACAAGTCTCCTATGGTGATTGCATTTGGTTAAACAATTCATGATAGGATCAAATCACGTCAACCAACTTTATTTTTTTGTATTCCTATGGGCCCCGTATTTATAACCTAATCATTTCAATTCTTTAAATGAACCAATAAACTCCAAAACCTTTAAGCTCATCATCTTTAAGAATTATATACCCTTGGATGATTTCTGTCGCATTTCACATATTTTTTCAAAATCTCCATTGATTTTGAATTTTGAGTACTCAGTGAAAATGTCTATACAAATCTCAATCCATGATCTAATTTTCTACACTTTTATGGGCTTCTAATTCATGATACAAAGCCTTTAATATTCTCGTACTAATGATAAGCATCAAGGCCTTAGGAGACAATTTGTACTTTGCCAAAGGTGATATCTCCCCCAATTTCATTGGGTCCCACATTATGCACAGAACTGATGTACTGTGTACAGTGCACAATGCCTAGTCCGGGACCCATATGGAAATTTTACTTTTAAAATAAAGCATAGTGAAGTGAAATAAAGAGAGGGAATAAAATATAAGTAGGTTATGATGGTATTTTATTTCTAGTTGTTTGAGATGAAATATTTTTGACTTTTTGTATAGAAAAATGGAGGTGTTTTTTTTTTTTTTTTGTGTGTGTGTGTGTCTAGCGGTGAATAAAGGTAGTTGATTTTTGACATTTCGAAAAAAGATGGAGGCAATTTTGAAATAAAATGCTTTTGATCTGGTACTTAACTTTACTTAACAAGTAAAATTACCAACTGAGAGACAATTCTATTCAATATGTTCTATTTGGAATAATCCATTTCTACTTGGTGGATCACTTGACTTGGGACAAGAACTTTCAGTGATTACAAAATCTTATAAAGCTACTACTCGACCCAAAACCTTTTTCTAGTCCAAGAATTATTTGCAGAGGCTTCCAAAGTGTAGCAGTAAACAGAGTTATCTGTACTTATATTTATTGGTAAACTGCTCTCAGGGGGACAGACTTCTTGAGGATTTAAAGAGGGGCCACAAAGGATCATATTATAGCACAACAGCCCAAACAACATCCTGAGTTACATTTGGATTGGGATGCTAACACTTCATTTTTCTTCAATCCTTACATACATGTTTTTAGTATGGCTTGTGTACTTTCAAATATCAGGCTTGCCTTCTTTACCTTGTTCACCCACTTCCAATCTTCCATACCATATATATAAGTTTATAGAAATTATAAGAAACATGGAGAGCTACTAATTGCCAATCCATCTTAAAAAATCCATAATTGGACCTTCTAGTTGACAATCCTAATCCAATAAATAAAGAGTCTAGGTTTAGGTTGAGTTAATTAGTTGCTATTCAACCAATCCAAATCCAACTGATTAATTGCACGGTTTATCCCTTTATCGGAGTTAGAGGTTTTGGTATCGTCCCTCAGTTCTCCTCTCTTCAAGATCCGAAGGTTGGATTCACCTGTACTACTACCTAAAGGCCACATGCGTATTATCTCGATTCTCTATGAACCGAATCTAACCCGACCTTAACCATTTTCATCATAAGAAGGTAACCACTTTACCTGCTTGTCCTCCTCCTAAGACGCACAGGCAGTCCTCCTTTCATCTTCAACGTCAACGACACCATATACTCCGGCCTCTCTCTCCCCACCACCACCATCTCAAACTCCCGAATCACTGCCGCCGCCACCGCCTTCATCTGCAAATATGCCATCTCCCTCCCCAAACACACCCTTGGTCCGGCATGAAACACCGGAAACCGGAACTGGTCCACCCCCACAAACACCCCTCCTTCATCTAACCACCTCTCCGGCTTAAACTCCCTACAGTCCTTCCCCCATAGCTTCTCCATCCTCCCCATCGCATACGCGCAGTAGTCGGCAAACCACCCAGCCCCAACAACCGTCCCATCCGGCAGAACATCCTCCTTCACCGCCACCCTCGAGTCTATCGGCACCGGCGGGTACAGCCGCAGCGACTCCGATATCGCCGCCTGCAGGTAATTCATCTCCTTCAGCTCCTCAAACGTTGGAACTCCTGTCTCCGGCGCCGCCTCCGACATCTCGGCGTAGATCCGCCGCTCGCATCTCGGGTTCTCGGATAGCAGCCAGAAGAACCAGGTCAGTGCGGTGGACGTCGAATCCTTCCCTGCAAGCACGAAGCTTATGACAATGTCTCTGAGAAATTTCGGATCGGGCTTCGGATCCAGCTTCGGGTCGTGGGAATCCGACCCGAACATGAACCTTGATAGTAGATCGAGATCCCCACGGTCGCGATTCTTGATCTTGCCGTCGATGATTCTCATTGCATAATCATCGATGATCTTGACCATCCGTTTCAATCTCTTCTCCGGTCCGATGTTAAAGAACCGTTGGATCTTCCAGATCAACGGCATCGGGGCCAAGATTCTGCCAACGCAGATCTCCACCGCGTCGTCAAAGGCAGCGATGAAAGGAGGGAGAGTCCGGGTATTCGGATCCGAGTCCGGATCCAAACATCTCGGATCATCTCCGAATGCTAGATTGCAAATATTGTCGAAAGCAAACCTCTCTAGAATCTCTTGCAGATCGACGGCGGAGGAGGCGTCGGCTGCCGCGGCGAGGACGGGGAGGAGGCGGGTGGTGATCTCCGACCGGACGGTGTCGGCGACGAAGGATTTGAGTGATCTGGTGTTGAATTCATAGCTGGCGATCTTTCGTTGGGAAGACCAGAGGTCGCCGTCGGCGACGAAGATGCCGGCGCCGAGGAGGTCGGAGAGGGGGACGTGGAAGCGGGGGCCTTTGATGTAGTTGGGGAAGTTGAATTTGAGGAGGTGGGCCACGTTGGCGGGATCTGCGGTTGCGATGCCTCGGCGGGTGAGGAGTGGGCCACGGATGAGGATGGTGTTGGAGGGGGAGGTGGAGAGGAGGTCAGTGGCCCAATCATAGAAACGGTGGCGGTTTTGGAGGAAGGCTATGGTGTTGCCGATGATGGGGTAGGTGAGAGGAGATGGAGTCTTGGATATTGGAGAGGAAGGACGGAGTAGGTAGAAGAAGAAGAGGAGGAAGAGGAGTGAAGTAAAGAGGAGAGGAAGGTAAAAGTAAAGCTGAGCTTCTTCCATATCTTCTCCTTTTCTTTGTCAATAAAAAATGAATGAAGTCTCTTCCTCTTCCTCTTCCTCTTCCATTTCTTCAGTGAAGTAAAGAGGAGAGGAAGGTAAAAGTAAAGCTGAGCTTCTTCCATATCTTCTCCTTTTCTTTGTCAATAAAAAATGAATGAAGTCTCTTCCTCTTCCTCTTCCTCTTCCTCTTCATTTCTTCTTCTCTCATTGGAGAGATTTTTTTATTGTCAAGATAAGGTGGTGACCCTTGTGGAGTGAATTGGATTAGCTGGTGCTTGGGCATTGATTAATTGGTTGGTTCTTGGAAGTGGAGTTCAAATGGATGATGTTGACAGATGGGGTCCACCCCCGAATCAGTCTTTTTGAAGATTTGGTAGAACCATGTGATGATCCAGGAGATATTAGATTCAAATTCGGATGAACATGTTTGGACCAATTAAGGAGTCGCACGTAAATTTGTTGAGTTGAAAAAACGGTGTTGTCTTTAGAAGCCACCAAAGTGGTAGCCTTGATTGGTCCAATCATGATTCGGATTCGATTCGATTCATATGACTTTGTAGTGTATTTATTGTGCTAGCTGTCCTCCTTTTTAGTGTCCAATAAAAGAGAGGGTCACCATTTGGGGCCACCGTTTCACATATGAACTCAACTACCCTCAAATCTCAATGATGAGAAGAGAGAACCCGTGCTGAATTAGAGATGGCGGCATGGAGCTGCAAAACCAAGTTTATGCACCTCTTGAGCTACGTCATATGTATTTAATCTCACGCGACTACTCTTGTATGAAAATTATAAAGCAACCCCACGCCGGGCATGAAAACTGGGCCATACTAGCAAGGGCAGGCCCAGCGGTGTTTGAGCCGTAAATACGGATTTATCTATGCCGTACTAGGCCGTGCCACCCATGGGTCAATCCACATACCTCTTCTAATTTCTTTTTATAAAATTTAAAAGAGACTTAATAGACTTTTAGGGCTCTTAACTTGAAGTAAAGTTAAAAACTTTATTTTAAATGGGCCCAGCACGACAAAAAAATATTTTCCGTGTCGGCCGAGGGACCCCTGGCCCATCACAGGCTAGGTGGGGAAATCGGGCTGTGCCGTGCCGGCCCTTTGACAATGTCAAATGCCTAGGCACAGTTTTTTCCAAGTTCAGTTGGGTTCGGTTGTATGTCATTTATGGAGTCAATTTTAGTAATATTGTCTGGTCGGTATGGACCCACTTGGAAGCAAAAATGTCCAACAATCTGTTACTAAGGGAATGTTGCATACTTGCATCCCATAGTATGCTTGACAGCCGTATGTAGTCTCCATCCTTTAGTATGCTGACAGCTGTATGTACTCTCCCCACTCTCTACTACCCACTTCCACTCTATCCGAACTAGCAAAACCGGTGTTATGCACGGACCACTGAATTTGTTGCGAGTTCAAGTTACAAGGGTTGAATTTATTTTTAAATTAATGTTGATATCAGATTGCATATGCTAAGGAAAAGTATTTGGTGGGATACCAAGGTCAAAATGGCATCAGGTATTTTATTTAAAATTAATTTGAAAGTTATGTGTGCCTGCCTATTTAAATTAAAAAATTATTTATTATGATCCCGGGCCTTTGTTGTGAGATAAATTTGTAGGGGCTTAAATTTATTTTTAAATTAACGTTGATATCAAATTGTTTATGCTAAGGAAAAGTATTTTGTGGCCACCAAGGTCAAAATGGCATCAGGTTATTATTTTTTCAAATTAAACTGAAAGTTGTGTGTGCCTGCTTATTTAAATTAAAAGATTATTTATTGTGATCCTGAGCCTTTATTGCGAGTTCAATTTGCAGGGGGCTTGAATTTATTTTTAAATTAACATTGATATCAGATTGCAGATGCTAAGGAAAAGTATTTTGGTGGGCCACCAAGGTCAAAATGGCATCAGGTTTTTTTTTTTTTTAATTAATTTGAAAGTTTTGTGTGCCTGCCTATTTAAATTAAAAAATTATTTATTATGATCCCGGGCTTTTGTTGCGAGAACAATTTGCAGGGGCTTTCAAATTTGCAAGGTCAAAATGGCATTAGGTTTTTATATTTTGAAATTAATTTGAAAGTCCTGTGTGCCTGCCTATTTAAATTAAAAGATTATTTATTGTGATCCCGGGCCTTTGTTGCGAGTTCAATTTGCAGAAACTTGACGTTATTTTTAAATTAACATTGATATTAGATTGCATATGCTAAGGAAAATTATTTTGGTGGGCTACCAAGGTCAAAATGGCATCAGGTGTTTTTTTAAAAATTAATTTGAAAGTTGTGTGTGCCTGCCTATTTAAATTAAAAAATTATTTATTGTGATCCTGGGCCTTTGTTGTGAGTTCAATTTGCAGGGGCTTGAATATTATTTTTAAATTAACGTTGATATTAGATTGCATATGCTAAGGAAAAGTATTTGGTGGGCCACCAAGGTCAAAATGGCATCAGTTTTTTTTTTTTTTTTTCAAATTAATTTGAAAGTTGTGTGTGCCTCCCATTTAAATTAAAAAATTATTTATTGTGATCTCAAGCCTTTATTGCGAGTTCAATTTGCAGGGGTTTGGATTTATTTTTGAATTAACGTTAATATCAGATTGCATATGCTAAGGAAAAGTATTGGTGGGCCACTAAGGTCAAAATGGCATCAAGTTTTTAGATCGGACCACGGAACCACCAAATGCATAAACTAATACGAATTATTTTTAATAAATTTGTTAATTTTTTTTTATTCTCTGTATTTGGAGTCTAAGAGATGCATTTTCACAACTCGCCCATAGCAAACCATATTCAATTGAAAAAAAAAAAAAAAAACAGAACAAAATTTTCACAAATGTCAGTGCAATAATCTTCCTATATATGACCCATCACTCAATAAACTCATAATCCCAAGAAACCCATAATCCCATTACATGGCTAATATTTATTTCTATGATCACCAAACCACCAAAACCATCATTCATAATTCCAATCATTCAAGATTTCGACCTCTCGCTGGGGATGTCAAATGGCCAGCCCGACCCGTTCCAGCCCGCCAGTCAACGGCACGGCCTGTGTGGGCAGAGGTTGCTTGGCCCGTTTGGCCCGGGCCCGCCAGGCCCGCTGGCACGTGAGCTGGAGGCAGCAGCCCGCCAGACACGCTGGGATTGGCCCGCCAGCAGCCCGATCCGCCAGCACGCCCCCAGGCTGAGAGGAGATGGAGTGTTGGATATTGGAGAGGAAGGACGGAGGAGGTAGAAGAAGAAGAAGAGGAGGAAGAGGAGTGAAGTAAAGAGGAGAGGAAGGTAAAAGTAAAGATGAGCTTCTTCCATATCTTCTCCTTTTCTTTCCTTGTCAAGAAAAAAAATGAATGAAAGTCTCTTCTTCTTCCATTTCTTCTTGTCTCATGGGAGAGTTCTTTTATTGTCAAGATAAGGTGGTGGCCTTTGTGGAGTGAATTGGATTAGATGGTCCGTGGGCATTGATAAATTGGTTGGTTCTTGGAAGTGGAGTTCAAATGGATGCTGATGACAGATGGGGTCCACCAAATCAGTCTTGAAGATTTGGTAGAAGTAGAACCATGTGATGATGCTGGAAATATTAGATTCAAATTCGGATGAACCGTGTTCCGACGAATCAAGGAGTCACACATAAATTTGTTGAGTTGAAAAAACGGTGTTGTCTTTAAAAACCACTCATGTGTCACGCCTTGATTGGTCCAAACATGATCCGGATTCGATTCGATTCATATGACCCTGTAGTGTATTCATAGTGCAATCTGTCCAATAAAAGTGGGTCACGTTCCACGTATGAACTCAACTGCCCTCAAATCTTAGTGATGATAAGAGAGAACCCGTGCTGAATTAGAGATGGGGGCATTGAGCTGCAAAACCAAGTTTATGCACCTCTTGAGCTACGTTATATGTATTTAATCTCACGGGGCTATTCTCTCCGGGCGCAAGCAAATGCACCCCAAGTAAATTTGTGGGCATCAAAATTATAAAGCAACCCCACGCCGGGCATGAAAACTGGACCGTACCGGCAAAGGCAGGCCCAACGGTGCTTGAGCCGTAGACACGGATTTATCTATGCCGTACTAGGCCGTGCCGCCCATGGGTCAATCCACATACCTCTTCTAATTTCTTTTTAAAAAATTTAAAAAAGACTATGGATTTTTAGGACTCTTTAACTTGAAGAAAAGTTAAATACTTTATTTAAATGGGCCGTGCCCTACCATGCCGTACTATGGCCAGGCTCCCTGGCCCAGCACGACACGGATATTTTCCGTATCTTGCCGGCCGAGGAAACTCTGGCCCATCACAGACTAGGTGGGGGGAAATCGGGCTGTGTCGTGCCGGCCCTTTGACAAAGTCAAACGCCTAGGCACAGTTTTTTCCGTGCTTGCTGTACCTGCCTGCACAGGTTTTCATCTCTACCCCAAGCAAGGACCAACATTGGGACTGATAATGTTACTGCATATATAATGCATTTTATATATAGAAGGTAGTGTTTAGGAATGGTGAGTGGGATAGGTTAAAAATGGGTTATTATGTGGGAGCAGAGATGGAAGTAAGTGAGGTAAGGAAAGAAAAGGTCAGCCAAAACCATTAAATTACATAGTCGAGTTTGAATTACATCCATGCATCATTCATAATTCAAGAGTCTTTTCAGTTTAGCTGGGTTCAGGTTGTATGTCATTTATGGAGTCAATTTTAGTAATATTGTCTGGTCGGTATGGACCCACTTGGAAACAAAACGTGCCGACAGTGGAATCCTAAATCAAAGGATTGGGTTCAGTTTTTCGTGTCGTGCAGGACCGTTTATTAGATGAGGCTACCTCCACTGTGAAAGTGACAAGTTGCTGAAGAAATAAAAAGGAACCCTGGCTGGATCTTCATGTAATAATATAACTATCACAAATACTCGTGCTAATCACGGATACGTACGAAAGTTAGATTCTATATACCATTAAAAATGGAAAAACATGAGAGTCCATAAGTAGGGGATAGTATATAAGTGAAAAGTGGAGGGAGGCCCGGGAGGGTATCTTCACAGTTACAAAAATCGAAAATAATTTTCGGTCAAAATTAAAAAGCTCGGTCAAAATTAGATACAAAACCTTCCAATTTAATATATTATAATTGGAGGGCTTATTTTTGAATGAGTTTTTTTATGAAAACATTATGTTTCTACTTATACGAAACCAGATAATTAAGAAATTTTAGAAATTATCGACACTGTTATATACATTATATTAAAAAAAATTTGTGAAAATATCGCAATCTTGTTTGTCATATAATATGCTCAGTTTGGCCTAGGACCACTATTTGCACTTGGAGGTTGTAGTTTCGAAACTGCACTATCACACTGGGCTTAAAGGGGGGAGTTTATTCGGCTTCCCTCTAGGGTAGGAGGGATTAGACCAGTCCGAAGGATTGAGAACGCTCCGATAGACAACCTTCTGTCTTAAATAATCCATCCAACCTTCTGTCTTAAATAATCCATCCATATCCAAGATGAGACACAAAACTCAAAATCACTCTCACTATTTTTTTATTTTTTTTATAATCTTTCCATGAATGATAAGGTATGAAACACATGATTTGATCTTTCTTTTTTTTCTTAATATCAAGTTTTGTATATGATCAATTCTGATAGTAGACACAACTTCAATTAAAAAAAAAAAAAAATTTTCTTTTATCATTGAACAAATTTGGACAATGATTCAGAGCATTTAGGATTTGAGAGGTAGGCCATGTTGGTGGATTTATACATCATTTTAAAGATCGTCCTCCCTCCTCCTAGCAAAATCTGCAAACCAACTCTCACAAATATAATTCTTGAAATGGGTTAGATATTTTCAAAGTTCGAGTTTTCACTGGATATTATAAGGAAAAATGTGGAGAAAAATTAAATTTTCTTTAAATAGTTAAAAAAATAAATAAGTAATATGCAATTTTCACACGAATTTCTCATTTTTTGAAATATTTTGATAATCTTGCAACATTGTTAAAAAAAAACTACTATTCTGAACAAATTGTGAGGAAGGGTGGTGATCCATAAGTTTTCTGGTTCCATCTTCTTAGATTTGGGGGTGTGGGGTTAGATTTGGGTTGGGTCACATCAGGATGAGCACCTGGGCCACATATAGTCTCAACAAAGACTTGACCAATTCATTATAGGGAAATATTCAAGTGAGAACTAGTTCTCATCTATTATATGAGAACTTTTTTTGTGGAGCCTAACTAGCAATCCGTCCAAACCTAGCAACCAATAGGGAACCCCCTGATAGTCACTAATCCCAAGGATTGATACACATCTGAATGTACTGAACCGTTGGATCAATGGTTGAATGGTTTTTTAAATATGAAGCCATTAAACTTGTGAGCCACGGATGAAAGGATTAGAAGCATGGGTTTGATGTCAAACTTGATACTTATGGTGGTCTCAATACATCTTTCCATCCCCCCTGGTCCCATCCCCAAATGGGGCCCATAATTGGGCCCCACAAAAAAGTTCTTATATAATATGAGAGAACAGTTCTCACCTGAATATTACCCTATATTATATTTTTATTTTTTTTGATAACTTAGGGTATCTCCCGCCTTTTGGCCCTGAACTCGAGGGAACTTAATTCCAGACAGCCAAGAACTAATTCCTAGGGGCACATGATGCCAATCTACGAAATAAAAAAAGCCCTTGAGATAGTGAGGCATGTGCAATCTGTGAAAATGAGGTGAAAACTATTGAACGGGGTTCATTGCACTGTAATTACGTTAGAGCAATTTGGTTTACATCTCATTTTGGACTGTTGTCCTATAATAATATCCTGGAAAATGGCCTTCTGGATTGGTGGAATGAGATTTCTGATTCTGATCCCAATAACTCATCCTTCTGTCTAAATAACCATTCATCCAAATCTTTAATTGTAAGATCCCACGTCGCCAAGAGGCTGCTCAGAGCTTGGGCTTAAATGTCAGGACCTTCGCCTATTGCAGCATGAGGCCTTTTGGTTGTCATGTGTGGAGACTATAATGCTCTTATACTTCTGTTCCTTTCTTTCTTGTC
This sequence comes from Camphora micrantha, assembly GCA_003546025.1. Lineage (NCBI taxonomy): Eukaryota > Viridiplantae > Streptophyta > Magnoliopsida > Laurales > Lauraceae > Camphora > Camphora micrantha. The sequence goes on from QPKB01000002.1 coordinate 15,894,097, forward strand.
TTTGTTGTTTCTTGTATCCTTTCTTCATTAAAATAATACCAGTTACAGTTGCAGATTAAAAAAAAAAAAAAAAAAAAACTAATTGCAACATCACTCTTCTAAAACCATCAAACTTATAATTCTCTTTTCCTAAATGAGTAGAGGAAAACAAACCACAAAACAAATTTAACTAGTGAATCGAGATCCAATTCTCTTAGCCAATATCGAGTTGGAGCAAATTTTAAGTTAACAGAACCTTGATCGCTTTTGGATGGCAAGTTCTTGGATATTTTGGGTTTCTTGTGGTGCATGATCTGATTCAAAGTGAACATTAAACCAAGTGTTGGAGTTTTATCAAATCATCACATTTGACGGTAAAGAATCATTCCATCATCAATAAAACAATTGTATCAAGCAAATATCATGTCCTACATGCATACTCAGTTTGTCACATTTGATTACATTAAAACAAACCTTAGGATGTGAAGCCTAGAATTAAAATAAATATGTAATACAATGGAGACGCTAAATTTTAAATAAAAATCAGAAAAAGAAGAAGAACAGCTGAGGCATTTGATCTGACCTTGGTTTGCTGAGGCATTTATCATAGCTTCATTTAATGACTCATAGATTAGCTTGGCTCTTAATGTAGTCTAATCGCAGGCAAAGCTAGAAAGGGTTTAAAGGTCAAAAGCACGGAAATCAGTACTATCACGTTTAATGCGAAGAAAACCATGTGATCACCTGCAATTAAACAAAATAAATACAATCAAGATTTCGTCGGGAAGAAAAACAATCTAATCTACCATTTCATGTGAAGAAAACCATGTGATCACTTGCAAAGTTGCAATTAAACAAAATAATCACAACCAAGTTTTTGGTGGGAAGAAAAAACAATCTAATGGTAGAAAAACTCAACCAGGAAAACACTGCTCTAAACTATAGATTGCATTTTGATTAATACATAGAGAAGGCACATTCCATTCTGCTTTTAACAAAATTGTCTAGACTTCTATCTTAATTCTTAACAGGAAGCAAAAACTCTTTCGTTCCACTATAACATTATGGTCATCCAATATTTGGCAAACAAAATAAGTGATTGGAAGAGACTGAATTCACAGTTTCATCGCAACAACAGGTGCAACTAAACTACTCAATTAAAGAAATACAATACTGTTGTTAAATCTGTGGAATAATGTTTATAAAAAAACCAGAGAGAAGGTTATATATATATAAATATATATATATGCGGAATAATACATGTTTGTATCAGGGATGTGCTTGTCTCTTTTCTACAGATTCTCTGAAATAAGCCATGTATCCGTGTTGGGCAGTCTGACATGAAAACATGTCAGATTCTTCACAAATTCTTGTGGTACTAGTTTGAATATTATTTTTTTATTGATAAAATATTATTACTCCTTTTCTCCTTTTGAAATCTAGGTATGAGCATGATATTGATATGCCTACTACTTATTTGTTTAGAGTAAGATCTGTATATAACTTAATGCATTGTCATTTTTCATTTCTTTAAAATTAGGATTTAATTGAATGTTATTTTATGTCTACAAATTCTATGTTTTGAGACTTCGAATTGGACACATCATACCAAGAACAAATTATGAAGCACACCCATACCTGTGCAAGTTAGGAGCTTAAGTGTACTTCTTTAAGTTTCAAGTCAAAAGCAAAATTGAAGAATTCCATTATAAATTTAGGTTTTTATGTTCTTCGGTAAATACTCACACACCCACCCATACTCACCCAAGTCTCACCATCAGCACTACAGCCAGAGCTGAGTCTAAGTCAAGATACTTGACTCGGCCAAGTTGCATGGGACTTGGCCAAATCTGGTAAAGTCCCATTTATGGGTTTATAAATATTTAATTTGGGCTCTAATTTGAGGAGCTAGGGGTGGTCTTATCAAAGGATCAAAATATTTAATTTTAGGCACTAAATGTTATGAATTCATTGTGATAAACTTAAATGTGACAAACATAGCATCATTTAGTATAGGTAGGTGTTGATGAAGAGAATTGATAGATCCTAAGTGGCTCATGCACAAAATCAAAGAATAAAATGCTAATAAAGGGCATCCATTAGAACCTAAAAAGGCACTGCAAAATGCAAATGGAGCCACCACAAAGAAGGCGATCATTCACTAGCTTAGCTGTAGAGTGTAGACCCGACTCTGTCAATGGCCAAGTCCGAGTCGATTTTTTAATCCATGGAGGGGAGGTGCCTCATCACTGAGCTATCAGTGGATTGATATTCTAAATTTAGGCTATAGGCTTGCAAAGAAAATTTTTTATTTTTCAAAGAAATCTATTTTCAATGGTATTCTTATAAAACTACCCGTTCTTTTATTCACTGATATTCTTTGATGATCCATCATCATTCAGTATAATTCTATGAATTTTCTGGTTTTTCTATGTAGACTGATATTACACGTTTTAAGAAAAAACTTCATTTTTCAAAAAATCTCCATGTGGGGATGTACATCCAAACATGGACTTAGGTCAATACTTCAATACTGGCTCATGTTCTCTGTGATTGCTACTGCTCCTTTATGAATTCATATCTGTAGACCATCTAGCATTCAATTTACCTATACACGGATGGGTTAGTCTATTCTTAGCTTATATCTAATGCCTTGGCACATAGGGTCAAATCGCAAGATATTTTGAGTTGTCTAATTCCAGAAGGAACTATCTGATTCCAATATTTTTTGCACAGTAAATATGGTCCTTACATTTGTTAATGTGGGGCCCAAAATCTGGTGAGTAAGAAAATTGATTGGGTAAAGGCACATGCTAGATGGGGAGCAGCTCAAACATCTAACCTATCTTGAAAAATCCTAAACCTTTGATCAACAGCCTCCAAGTTCGATATTTATTGGTAAGACCTCCCAATCTGGGTAATGTATCAGCCTATCAGGCACTACTTATTGTAGTGATGTACCAGGTGAATGAACCACAAAGGCCCTACATTTACAGAAATAGGGCTAGTGTTTAATGCGGAAAAGTCAGGTCTAGGAAAATATAACTCCTTAATTTCAATATCATCAACATCATACAACATGAACCTTTCCCTGACATAATGTGATGCATTCACAAACAATGCACTTGGCCACGCACTAACTGGAAAGAAGTTGAGTTCACTCTGGTAAACACAAGGGCAGTATCAACATTTACAGAGTTTTAATCATTTAGCTGTTTAAGTTAAAGAACAAGTGCTAAAAGCAATATATGTTGCATTGGTCGCACGGACAGCCAATAAAAAAAGCCACACTCAAATCTGTAGGACTCATTAAGAAGCAATTGACAGGCCTATCAGCTCCTTCTTACTTTTTCCTCGTAATCCTAATCTATCTTCCTAAGCAACCCTACCTTTTTTTGGGGTGAAAGGAGCTAAAACCTATCTACCCATGCCCCTCTGGAGGACTTTGATGTCCCTCAGTAGCTGAGCTCAGCTAACAGCCTGAGACAACTCTTTGCTACTTGAGTATAACCGTTCTTACATTTGTTACTAATTCATACCTGGGAGGAAGGCAGCTGTCTGACGTTTTTGTGCCCAAGCAAACCTGCAGACAAGTAAATTCTATGAATAATATATTCTAACCCAAAAATAGTAGCCTAAGATTAGAACTTATAGGTTAGGAAGCAGGCACAACTTAGTACTCCTAACACTCTTATAACCAAGTGCATGATTGTGGTATACTGTATATTCTTCCTTAATCATATCATTGCATGAACAAATTCGATGAAATAAGAAACTTTCATTGTATACTCACAGAGCACCTCCTGCTGCAGGACCAAATGTTTTGAAAACAGATTGTCCAGTCAGAGCAATGCCATTTGCAGCTCCTCTTAAGTGCTGGGGCTGTATATGAAAATCCAGATGAATAAATGTTTTGTTTTCGTTTTTTTGGGTGATAGATACAAGCTATGTTTAAGTTCAAATATAAGAAATGGAAATGAAGATAAAACAAATGCAGTAATTACCACAGCATTGTTTTGCAAAATGAATGTTCCAGTGATGGCAGTCACCTGTGTGAAAATAAAAAGAATCAGTAGAGAAATGTTGGGCATGATTTAGAATCTTGTATCATCATCGTCGTCGTCGTCATCATTGTCATCGTCGTGGCACATGTATGTCTTACCCCATATGTAAAATCTCATATGAGATATCCCATCAATCTAGGATCATCTAAAAGAGTTATGTAAAATCTCAACGAAAGGACTATTGTTCATAGCACATGTATGTCTTACCCAAGCCATTCACCAGGCATGGCTCGCCATGAAAGGAAAAAAAAAAAAAAAAAAAAAAAAGAGAAAAAAAAAAAAAAATCCTACATGTAATAAAATTCTAACATATTGGACATGTTAGGACGGGTACAATGACCCAGCAACATGGAAGAATTTCATGAGCTACTCTCTTATCATGTTTTAAATATATTTTCATTTAAAAGTAAACAAACATATTGAGAAGATATGATTGTAGCTTGTTGATTTCTAAGAGTAAAAATGGATTCAACCAACCCCGTATTGATGGGATATGGCTAAGGTGTTGATGATGATTTTCAAATAAATATGAAAAATTACTATGCACGCAATTCAGCCAAATGCTAATAATTGTACCAAGTCTCCGATAATAAAAAGGTACAAAGAAAAAAAAAAGCATACAAGAGCTTCCTGTCCCCATCTACACCTTAGAAGAGCTCTGACACATACGAAAAACTATCATGGCCTCTCAATTAAACAAAATAAATTTCATATCCTTAAAAGTAGATAGAAAGAAAGGGAAAAATGAAAATATATCAGATTTAATTTTAATTTAAAAACTAATGGAAGTGTTAAAAAATTTAATGTAACATTGGTCTTGCAATGCAATAATAAAAAAAGAACATGGAAGATTTACATGCAACTGAGTTAAGGCAACCAATTTCCAAATCCAAATGCTGCATTCTATTTGTACCTGATCACACAAAGAACATGACTTACCTCTCTATACATGTGAAAAGACCTGTTCGGCTAGCACTCAAATGAGGTTATGTATTTAAATAACCTATGCGTACGAAAACCACCACTACTCCTGCCATTGAAATGGTTTCTCAATTTCAATAGGAGGCGAGGCGCAGCAAATTTGCAGAGTGGGACCGGATTTGTAGAAAGAAATCTTTACAAATTTTTAAAAGTGGGCCCAATAGACGTGAGAAGAATCCTCTTGAAAATATCAGATTTTGCAATGATTGATAGAATTCTCGTGCGAGAGTTCTATGAAAGATGGAGCCTTTAAGAGAAATTGTAGGAGAGAAGACTACACAGATTATTAGATTAGATAATTTGAGACAATTTATGGAGGCTTTTTAAAATTTCCTTAGAATATAGAGACATTGTAGGAAAGGAAGATCAAAAGAAATTCATATTAAGATTAGTTCATTCTTAGATAGGCCCACTTAAAATGACGTGGCACTCTTTAAATACTCCATGAAGCACGCATGACATTCAAAGAGGACCTTGGAATAATGACGTGTCGCCCTCTCGTGAAAAGGCCGCTGGTTTAATATATATATATATATATATATAATATTCTCTTTGATTGGAGAATCCTTCTGATAGAGTTGCTAGCCAATAATCCCAAAACCAATTGGTGATAGGAAACTACACAAACAACTACTTAACACTCCCCTCGGGTGGGACACCGCCTGAATCTAAAGCACATGCCCACACAATACTATAACGCGGCATGGGGCATTTTTGCCCAGCGTGGTTTCGAACTCGACACCTCTTCCTCTTTCACCATGGCAGAGTTGCTAGCGAATAATCCCAAAACCAATTGATGATAGGAAAGCACACAAACAACTATTTAACACCTTAATTATTTAATTAGCTAAGGCCGCAGCCATCTCTTATTGTCATTTTGGGTGGGAGCAGAGAAAATTTAAACAATCTTTCTCAAATTCTAGCATTAGAAAATTCCTTATTTGCAAGAAATGGGGGCAGAAAATTTACATAAAGTCATTGCATCTAAGGAAGAATATGAAAAAAAAAAAAAAAATCATGTTCCACCCCTGAAAGAGGAAGAACCAAACAAAGACTACATTTAGGGGGTGCTTGTGCAGCGCCGGTTTCAAAGGAAAAGGGCAGGCAACGAGGTGCCGGAAGCTCGATGTGTTTGGTGCAACGATGAAACAGCTGGAAATTCCTTCCTTCTTGGGTTGATTTCTGTGCAAGAGAGGATCCGGATGTCCTTGCTGGGGTGGTAGGAAAGCTGGATCTGCGGAAGAGGAAACACCCGGTTTCCTCTTCCCCAGCCATTACCAAACGCACCCTTAAAGTCAAATGGAAAATTTTATGAAAATTATAACAGGATATTGAATAAATCACCATTTTGCTCAGTACCAAAGAGATATTCAGATCAAATCTCAACTTACAGTGAGAACAGACTTCAGCAAGGATACACAGTTTAAAACCACTGTCAGTGTGACTCCCGATAGCATTGCAATAAAGGGGTAACTTGAAAGCACTGGAATAGTCAAGATCTGCAAATTGGAAACATAATTGTAACAAAGGATTCCAATTTCATTTCTAAAATGAAAATACATAATTTGAGAACGCCCATCACATCAGTGGAAAGTACTGGGACCGAATCTTAAATCTTCCGGCTATCTCATCAAATGCATGGATCTCTAATTGTATAACCATGGGAGTCTATGGACCACTAGTCCATGAACCCCTTTAAGCATTCCTCAAAATTAAACGAAAATAAACCATGACCAGATAGTACGAGTTTAGTGAAGAAACATACCGCTGCAAGGCGGGATAACATGATGGCCCCAATAATTCTCTCAGCCAATGGATATAGGAACAGTTGAAATAATAGAAGACCACAGCCTGATAGGTTCTACAAAATAGTTAGCAACTTAAGAACCAAAAAGGCGTATTCATAACTGACTCTTATCAAAATTGCACGCTTCATCTTTCTTCAAAAGTTTCCTTTTACGGATCCGTTTTTCCTCTCAATTAGGATTTATTCATTGTATTTATGTATTAATATTTAATATTTCCTGAGACTTATGCAAATACATAAAATTCTTTTAGCAACCTAGATATTAAATTGATTAGTTGTGCAAGGGACGCAGCTTTCACTTCCTATTCTCCATCTTTTCTTGTTTTGTCCTTTGATTTATTATTATTATTATTATTGAATAGTAGTTATCGTTAACAGTACAAGAGAGATATATTGAGAAGCCAAAACCCAAGAAACAGGAAACTAAACAGGAAAAGTCTTGTTTTGACCTTAAATACTCTCTTTTTTTCCCCATTAATGGTAACTTGTTCTAAGAATTTGGTAATAGAGCATCCAATACTTGGTAGTAGCTGTCCATTTGCGAATGGTATTATTGGTCATGGATCTTTAGATCATGCGAACAATATGAACTTTGATCTGATTTATTCTTCTTTCAGAAGTGGTTTTCCATAAAATATAGACGATTCCTCTACCAAGGTTGATGTAAATAATACCATTAGCAATTCCTTGCTTAGTCTTTTATTCATCATGTAACCCACTAAATTTCATAACTGTAGTGTACTATTCTACCCTGCTCGCTGCTTGCCATGATAGTGCATGGTTTTATTTGCCAACCCAATGAATGGTGTCACTGCTGCCTTTCAGTCTTCCAGCCTTACTGTGGTTATAGTAGAGATCTTTGAGATTCAGAGAAACAATCATTGTGTACAATATTGCAAAAGCAACCAAAACTATATAATTCAGTTATTTCTAGAGTCTGCTGAGTGTGGCACACTGTCCTGTAGCTAGTCCAAACTTCTTTGATGCAGGATGGATCCCTCAACCTAGAAATGGTAACTGATATCCCAATCCACTAGAATCTCATCTGGCGGGATGGGATACCTTAACCATCAGATAGTGATTGACACACTTGTAAACCAATTGTAGGAAGGGCTATAAGGTCCTACAACTGATAGCCTTTAATCTCACAGATACCAAAATAAGGTAGAAAGGATGTAAAAGAAACCTTAATCTAATTTACACCATCCATAAATCTGATCTTAGCTATCTATTTTAAAAATGAAAATACTAGCAAACATATCCTAATTCAATGCCCCCTTTCAGCATATATATGTGTGTGCGTGTGTATATGCGTGTCTATTGGACATAAATTGTTCAATACAAATTAGAACCACAAATACTTGACGCAGGAGCAGATCGTCCAGATTTGGTGGATCCTTTGATTGATTGGGTCCTCAATTATTTGGGTCACTTTTTCGGTCCTCTTAATACATCTCAATCAGGGCCAATAATCATGAAGGCCCAAATCAAATATGGAAGTTTAAATTGGGTTTAAATGAAAAACTAAAAATAATAAATTTAATGTGAACCCAAAGCAAACCCAATTGAGCCCTAACAGAGCCCATAATGGACATGTAGAGTCGAGACTTCTCTACTTGGCTCTACACTCTCAAAAGGTGGGACCCCTAGCCCACATAAAAAGAGATGCCCAATGAACCCTCGTGCAAGCAATCCAAAATTGAAAATTTTCCAATTTTGAGTCCAAGAGAGGGAAAGCTTTTGTAGGTCAAGAAGCAACAAATTAAGGGATACAAGGAACAAACTAAAGGAAAGAGGTTTCAAAGAGGTAAAAGAGAGGAAAACACTCCAAATTGCACGTCCATGAGGGGATTTGAATCTAGCAACTTTCTAAGTTTAGTTACTTTATTTTAGCTATTGTTGGCTTTTCTAATGATTTATTTAATGTTTCCTTTTATTACCTAGATTAGATGGATGACTAGGATTAAATCTAGTGCCTAGGGATTTAAGTGGTGTCAACAATTATATAAATAATAGAATGGGATGTCCAAACCTATGCTTGGGTTATTTCACCTCTTTACAATAAAAGTGATGCATGGTTTCCACCTTTATTCTCTTCCCACTAACTTGAGAGTGTCTCCCAAAGATTGAAGACAAACCAAGTAGGGATTAGCTATTTGGGGTAAGCTATTTTCTACTTTTCTCCTTGTGTTTGCATATTTAATTGTAGATCTAATTGAGCTTGATTTATTTTGGAGTTTTTCCAATTCAATCAAGTTAGATCTGTTTGGGCTCATCAGATAGTTCAATTTTGCTAATCATGACTATGTCAAGTGCTCGTTAAATAAATAATTTGGGGTTCCATTTAAAAGCCACTGATTTTGATGATTCAACTCAACAATAATTTTATATCCTATCTAATTAGAGCATTGTAACCTCACCAATTACCAGCCTTCAATCTTTTGTTTAACTCTTCCTCGACCTATGGTAGTGTTTGCAGAAACTATTTAAGAAAGATATTCACACTAGAGTAACATGCTGATTCTCACTTCTATCCCTTCTCCTTTCTATTCTTAGCTTACTGTGTGGTGGTTGAAATGTTATTGTCTGATGATTGAATAAGGTATTGTGCATCTTTCAGTGACTTGGATCTACTTCATTAATCTAAATAGAAGACAACATTTATAGCACTATTCGTATAAACACTGGGGTATAACTATACCTGAGATCGCAAGTACCTCACCAACATCCTGAGATGAAAAGCTCAATCCCCCATACTTCCTATCACTGACAGCCCATAGTGAGAATATCTGCAAAAGATGATTTGATTGGTAAAAATGAAAAGGCACAACATTATCAACATAAATGAACAAAATCATATCATGACAAATTCATAAAACAAAAGAATGAGAAAGAGATTACAGGAAAAACTATATTTTTCAAAAAAAAAAAAAAAAAGAATTACAGGAAAAAAAACAAAGAAACAGATCACGGAAAAAACTAACAAACTTATATAATAAAGTTAAAAATAAAAAATAAAAAAACAAATATCAGCAGCTGCTAGAGAATATGTAGCTGATGGTGTAAATGAATCAAGCTTTGCCAAGCTTGAGCTTGCTTTAACACTATTCAAGCCGATCTCTTGAGCTTGGCTTGACAAGGCATAACAACCTTATCTCCAATCTGACAAAGTACATGAATGACACAGAAAATTGAATATAAAAGTAGTATTGTAGTGAACTGAGTTGATTGTCGATCCCTTCGGAGGCCTCCTCATTAAATAATCTTGTGATAACTACCTTTACAAGGTTTATAGCAAGAGAATCCCCTTTAGTTGGGGTGGCAGCAATCATAATCAATGTTTTTTTAGGGAACTAAATCTTCTACGGATGCTATCATTAGTGTTAGATATTGGGTGATAGAATTATAACAATTAAACTAGTGTTAGAAAAAGACGTAATGCATATCATTAATGCCTATGCACCACAAGTAGGATTAGATAAAAGTGTTAAGAGATACTTTTGGAAGGAGATGGGTGGTTTAATATGAGAAATTCCAACTGGTGAAAAGATTCCTAGGAGGGGACTTAAATGGGGATGTAGGAAAGGATGATAGAGGGTGTGACAGAGTAGATGAAGGACAAGGACATGGAGAAAGGAATGAGTTACGAGACACTATCTTGGATTTTGGCATTAGCATTTGACCTTGAAATAGCAAACGCCTGCTTAAAAAACAGAGAGAGGAGCATTTAATCACCTATAAGAGTGGAACTTACAAGAGCTAAAAAGACTTTTTTCTAGTTCGAAAACATGACCGATTAACTTGTAAAGACTATAAGGTTATTCCAGGAGAGAGTTTGACCATACAGCATGGGATAATAGTTTTAGATATTTGCATTAAAGGTAAAATGAGTGAGGTACTAAATAAAATGTTTCCTAAAACAAGGCGGAGGGTATTTGAAAGGAGAAAGAACAACAATGTTTAAGGATAAAGTGACAGAGGAGGGACAAGAAATTTGGAGGGAGAAACTACGGTGATGTGGAATGAAATAGCTGACTGTATCAAGATGGCTGCAAAAGAGGTTTTTGGAGAGTCAAAAAGGGATAAGACGCTATGACAAAGAAACATGGTGGTGGAGTGTAGAGGATCAAGAAGTTGTTTGAGAGAGAAAAAAAAACGTTGTTACAAAGTTTCGTAGAGAACAAGGAATGTAGAAAATTATAAAATGTAAAAAAAGGCAAAGGAAAAGGTCAAATAGTAAGTGATGCAAAATTCAAAGCATATGATAACCTATATAATAAGTTAGTAACAAGAGAAGGAGAGAAGGATATTTAAGCCGGCAAAAATGAGAGAGAGAGAGAGAGAGAGAGAGAGAGAGAGAGAGAGAGAAAATAGGGACTTAAATCATTTCAAACGTACAAAAAGAGACGACCAAAAGGTTTTAGTGAAGGATAACGATATTAAAGAAAGATCTAACTTTTAAATGAAGATTCTATAAGAGGCATAAGAACAAGAGAGGATGTTTCGTGAGCAAGACATAACTTTTACCGTAGAATTAGGGTTGTCGAAGCGAAAAAAGCATTGACACAAATGAAGACAAGAAAGGCTATACGGCCAGATGATATTCTGATAAAGGCTTGGAAATGCTTAGGAGAAATTAGGTGGATTCAGATAACTAGGCTCTTCAATAAGATATTATTGAAAAAAAAATGTTGGATGAATGACGAAGAGTTGTAGTACCTATATACAATAACAACTGAGATATACAAAATTATACCAATTATTACGGGATTAAACTATGAGTCACACTATGAAAGTATGGGAGAGAGTAATGGAGCAAAGACTTCGACATAGCGCGAAGATATCCAAAATTCAATTTGGTTTCAAGCCATGGAGGTCAATTATGGAAGCTACTTCTCAGTTAAGCAATTAATGGAAGAATACCAAGCGAAGAGGAAAAATCTGCATATAGTCTTCATCGATCTAAAGAAACCTTATGACAGGGGTACCTAGAGTTTTGATTTGGTGAATTTTTTAAAAAAGGAGTATCCAAAAGGTTATATTGACATCATTAAAGACATGTATTAGGAAGCGGTAATGAGTGTAAGACCTACCTGTGGAGGGACAGGTGAGTTTCCAGTGACTATAGATTTACATCAAGGGTCAGCCTTAAGCCTTTACCTTTCTACTCTAATTATGGATGAGTTAACTGTTAATATTCAAGAGGAGGCACCTTAATGTACATGTTGTTTGCAAAAGACAAAATATTTGTGGATGCATCGATAGATGGCATCAATGCAAAACTAGGGAGATGGCAGGAAGCTTTAAAAACAAGGGCTTTAAAATAAGTCATACAAAAACAAAATATATAAATTGTAACTTCAGTAGGGTTATGCATATAGATTAAAAAAAAAAAAAAAAAAAAAAAAAAAAAAAAAAAAAAAAAAAAAAACCTCAGAGAATTGAAGCCAAAGAGATACAACAAAGAGATTCAATTCGATATCTTGGCGCGATAATTAATACAAATGGAGAGATTGAGGAAAATGTTGAACAGAGGATAAGACTGGGATGTTGAACCGGAGACTTGCTTTTTGAATGCTTTGTGATTGATGCATACTAACAAGATTGAAGGGAAATTTTTATAGGAACAACTATTGGACCATCTATGACCTATGGAGCAGAATGTTGGCCAGTCAAAAAGTAGCATATGCACAAAATGAGTAACAAAGATGAGAACGTTGAGATAGATATATGGTAAAACCATGAAAGATAGAATTAAAAACGAGCGCATCCGAGAGCATTTAAAGGTAGCATCAATAGGTGATAAATTAAGAGAGACTTCGTTTTATATGGTTTAAACATGTCCAACACAGTCCAGCTGCAATTCCAGTGAGGAAGGTAGACCGAAGAGAACATTGTAAGATGCTATGTACCAACCCAAAAGCTTAAGTTGATAGGTGGAAGGCTCAAACAGGTAGATGAAGCCCCGTACAACTCAAGACTTGGGTGATGTGAGATGTGGGACTTCTCAACACTCCCCTTGACGTGCAGGCCTAACAGATTTCATAGACAGGCCTACCACGTGGGCTAATGAAGAAGAACAAGAGCCGCATGGGCTACACAAGAATGACGGGATCGAAACCCACTCTGATACCATGTAAGATGCCATGTACCAACCCAAGAGCTTAAGTTGATAGGTGAAGGACCAAACAAGTATATGAAGCCCTGTACAACTCAGAACTTGGGCGATGTGGGATGTGGGACTTCCCAACAAACATGGATAAAAGTAGTAAGGTTAGATCATAAAAAGTGCAACCTATTCACAGTTGGCCCAGGATAGACCAAATGGAGAAACATAATTTATGTAGGCAACCCCAACATAGTTGGGACAAGGCTTTGATGATGATGGTGAATGCCCAAATTGAACAATTTCAAGTACATCTAAATTCACCCTAAACTGAAGAAAAATATTTCCATATGGAACAAGCTTAGTAAAGAGAAAGAATATACCTCTATGTAGGCCATATCCTGAAGACAAAAAACACAATATAAAATGATAGAAGACATCAATGGCCAGTTCTTGAAGAGGCTTGTCCCAGAAGCTTTCATTCCTTCCTTCTTGTCTTTTAAATCAGAGCCAGAAGGAGAAGCTTCCAAAACTTCAAATGAATTGCTAATTTCTCTTTTATTCTCACGATGGATATGTAATGTTTCCTACAACAAAAATGCTCAACTTATAAGGTAGCAAATAACAGTCAATAAAAATATTAAAGGTTGGAAATGGCATTTTAACAGTAAACGATCAGCTGCAGGTGTGCCAATGAGACAAAGACATAACTACAAATGTGTCTGATCATATCTCCTTTTAAAAACACCAAATACACTTTACCACACCCAATGTACATATATTATATTACAGGTTGAGATGGCAGAAATTTTAAAAAAAATGGAGGAAAAAGAAATAACTACTGAGATTACTATGGCAAGAAAATAATAAATCTTCGATAGTTACCAAAAAAAGTACAGGATGAACTATTAAACTTACCGGAAGCCAAATACAAAGAACCGATACAACCATTGCAAAGATCGATATACAAAGACAGGGTAAGAAGTAAGGAAACCTACAAGAGAATATTTGAGCTCAATGTTAAAAGACTTCAAGTACTAATGGAGAGAAAAATACAAAAGTAATTGAAATAAGAAGATAAGTGTATAGCATTGAATACCTCCCAAACAAAGAGTCCATTGAAAATACATTTGGAAACTTCTCTGCAGGCTTAAGACATAATATGCATCCACAGAAACTAAATAAGACAAAATTGAAATATATATATATATATATATATATATATATTATAGAAATATAAAAGAAGCATGAAAATTCTTTTAAAACAGCACAAAATATAATATAACCAGTACCTGTGCCAAGAAGCCTCCAAGAGCTGGACCAATAATTAATGCTATACCCCATGACGTACTAATCTGAAATAAAATACATTGTTTTCATTATTTTGAATGATGCAGCATAAATAGGAAATCTATGATAAACATATTAGGAAAGGCTGCTTACAAGGGACATTGACAGAGATTGGTATTCTTGTCGGCAAACTTCTGATGCATATGCCTGGAAAACATTCAAATATCGAAATTTAGAAAATGTAAAATCTAGAGAAGAAAACTGAATCAGTTAGAAGCCATTGGATTAGTCATCAAATAGAGATGCCAGAATATCTACACTAGATCATAGGATATGTCCCACTTGGATGTTACTCACACTGACAGGCAAGAAGGATGCTTTTCCACACTAATCAACCTCGGAAACAGATGCTGATATGGGATGGAAAAAGCAGAATCTCTGTTACTTTTGCATTCTATCATGTACTTAATGTTACAGATGGTATCCATTCTGTTAAACTATTGGAACCATTTGCAGTTTCTGAGCATCCACCTGGTTCCTTAATTGTTGTTGAATATTCACATAGATATAGAATGCAAACCTTTATTGGGCCAAGTAAGCCATTGAAACACCCAAGCAGAAATCTCATAGAAATTGCCATCCAAAAGTTTGTACTGAGGCCAAAAAGAGTGTTGAATAAAACCCTGAGACAAAACGGAAGCGGCACAAAATGTAAATGAGTAAACGTTGTTGGCAATCAGCAAGATAGATTCTGCATTGCACAAGTTCAGGCCGCATTTTGGTCAATGTTTAGATTTCATAATATTGAATATTAAGCCCAGAGCTGACTGAACATGTCAATTATTGCTGTTATCATCATAGACATCTTACCCCATTTATCTGGGGAACATGTTGATATTTCAATATTAGGTGTTGACATAAAAGTCATATTTGTGCCTTAATATTTGGATAGATACCATGCCTTGGCAAACAAAATATTCAATAGTACTAACACTGAAGTAGTGCCCAGAATTATAACAGGTTTTCTTCCATATCGGTCCGCTACCATGCCCCAAAAAATAGCAGTCAAAGTTCTTCCAAGCATAAATGAAGATCCTGCAAGAGAACAGAAAACCAAAGACAAATTTTGTTGCACATTCTAACGATTGCAAGCAAGAAATTAACAATTTATATGTACCACATCAAAGTTGCTAACCTACATAACCAGCATAGAAGCCGATATCTTGGTCTCTTTTGGCAATATGAAAATCTCTTATCTGTAGAATGGAATTGCTTTGATTCAGATTCAACAAGAACTTTTCTAAGTTGATATAATCAAGAACACACTCAGATGATATCATTGTGAGAAGATCCAGAACAAAACTAGAAGCATATACGAAAGAGATTTTGCAAGAGAATGTATGTTCTTGTATTGACAATTAAATCCATATATAGTACAGTGTTTCTTAGTTTAGAAAATCTAATCACATGATTACAGGTATTGTTAAGGTAACTAGTATCTATTAACAACTCATACAATGACTTGATTTGTGGGCTGACCCAATTCATGGGTTGAGTTGACCTGTATCTTTACACCCCCTCTCAAGCTTTGGATGGGATAATGTGACCATCGAACACTTGGGAACTAGTTCTGAAAAACAAGAGGTGGAGTGGCTTTTGGTGAAAAAATCTGCTACTTGATCAGCTGATGAAATCTGAATGAGCTCTATAGTACCACTCCGAACAATGTTGACGAATGAAATGACAGTCAACTTCAAGATGTTTGGATCATTCATGAAAGACATTATTTGTTGCTAGTTTCCGAGCATTTTCACTGTCCGTAAAAAGAGAGGTAGATTTAGGAACTGGAACTCCTAAATCTTGAAGTAACCAGCGAAGCCAAATAATTTCAGTAGTAGTGTGAGATAAAGCACGATATTCAGCTTCAAGTGGATGATCGGGAGACAACTTCCTATTTCTTGCTCTTCCAAGAGATGAGAGAAGAGCAAAGAAAAATGGCGAAACCGGTTGTGGAGCGACGATCATTGACATCTCCTGCCCGGTCAGAATCAGAATAACCATGCAGAGTAAGATTTTGACTGGAGGAAGGAAGGAAGGCGCGGTTGGAACTTCCTTGTAAGTATCTCAATATGCGCAGGACAGCAGCCCAATGAAGATGAGCGGGTCGCGCAACAAATTGGCTTACCACATGTACTGCATAAGCAATATCTGGTCTGGTAATGGTAAGATAAACCAAGCTGCCAACCACCTCACGATAACGAGTTAGATCAGAAAGTAGTTCTCCATCAGTAGTTCGAAGCTTTAGATTATGTTCAATGGGAGTAGAGACAGGTTTACGATCCATAAGTCCAACTCATTGGAGAACTTCATTGCAGTATTTAGTTTGCGACAAAAAATATCCTTTGGGCGAGTAGGCAACCTCAATGCCTAAGATATACCGCATATGACCCAAATCTTTCATCTCAAACTGTCGATAAAGAAAACGCTTCGAGGATAGAATACCAGGAGCATCATTACCAGTGATAATCATATCATCGACATAGAATAACAAGAAAACACATCCGGATCGCGAACAACGAGTGAAGAGAGTGGAGTCATGAGCACTTTGAGAAAAACAGATGCTGATAATGCTGGTGCTAAACCGTTCAAACCAAGCACGGGGGGCTTGTTTGAGGCCATACAAGGCACGTTTGAGTCGACAGACATAATGAGGAGGTCTCGCAACGCCGGGGGGAGGATGCATATAGATTTCTTCCTGAAGGAATCCATTCAAAAATGCATTCTTCACATCGAGTTGATAGAGTGGCCAACGTCTAACAACTACAACAGAGATAAAAGTACGGACAACTGTCATCTTAGCAACCGGAGCAAAGGTCTCCTCATAATCAACCCCATATTCTTGTGTGTAGCCTTTGGCAACCAAGCGAGCCTTGTAACGATCAACATAGCCATCAGATTTGGTCTTGATCTTAAATATCCATTTGCAGCCAATAGCCCGTTTCCCTGAGGGCAAGGGAACAAGATCCCATGTTTGAGTTTTCTGCAGAGCCGCAAGTTCTTCCGCTATAGCAGATCTCCAGTGTGGATGAGCAATTGCCTCCTAATAGGATTGTGGTTCTGTCAAAGTATGAATTGCTGCAAGAAAGGACTTATATGATGGAGAAAAATGATCAGTACAAACAAAGTCAAATCGAGAGGGAGGAATTCTGGTGCGCAAGGGATACCTTCGAGATTGAGGAGGATCCTGCACATCTAGGAGCAGAGGAGATAGGCCCAGGGTCAGAAGTATGAAGTGGGGCTGCAGATTCCGAGTAAGCAGACGGGGTTTTGGGCCGACGATGATATACCTGCAGAGGTGGAGGAGAAAGGGTATTAGAGGGAAATAGGTCTGGAAAGGGGTCAAGAGGATAGACCATAGGTTGCTCAGGAGAAGAGGATGCAATGGGTAATGTATAGAAAGGTATATGCTCCAAGAAGGTGACATTTCGAGAGACTCATAACTTATTGGTTTTAGGATCATAGCATCGATATCCTTTTTGTTCGATGCCATACCCTAAGAAAACACAGACAGTGGATTTGGGTGCAAGTTTGGTTCTCTCATTATCATGTAACAGAACAAAACAGGTGCAGCCAAATATTTTAAGATAGGACAAGTCAGGTTTGCAAGAGAACAATTTTTCATACGGAGATGTGTCAGATAAGACAGTAGATGGTGTTCTGTTAATCACATATGTGGCAGTCAAGACTGCTTCTCCCCAGAATTGCAGAGGAACATGTGAGGAATGAATCATGGATCTAGCAGTCTCGAGTATATGTCTGTGTTTCCGTTCTGCCACTCCATTCTGCTGTGGTGTGGCAAGACAGGATAATTGTGCTAGAGTCCCTTGACTGGTCAGGTAAGAACGAAATTTGTTGGACAGGTATTCTCCCCCGGAGTCGGACCTGAATATTTTAATCCTCGTGTTAAATTGAGTGAAAACCATGGTAGAGAAAGCAGTGTAGATGTTATATAACTCAGAGCGATTCTTCATCAAATACAACCATGTATATCTAGTGAAATCATCAATAATAACACATAATAAATGGAACCGCATTTCGTTGGTTGAGAGGCAGGTCCCAGACATCAGAATGCACCAAGTCGAAAGGAACAGTAGTAAAAGAAGTGCTTTTATTATAAAGAAATGCATGTTGTTTACCAAAATGGCAACCAAAACAAGTAGAAATGTTTGATACAAAAATGTTACCAAAAACACCACTATTAAGTAAAATCTTCATCTTATTTAAAGATAAATGGCCTAAATGAGAGTGCCAAAGAGCAAAAGGTGATGCAGAGGAAACAAGGGCGACTGGGGAGATGCTTGATGATGGAAGGTGCAGTGAGCGGAGATAGTAAAGTCCTCCTGACCTAAGGCCGATCCCAATCTGTCTCCCGGTGCGCGGATCCTGCATAGAACATTCAGTGGAAGAAAATGAGACGAGAAATCCAGAAGAAGTCAGTTGACTAATAGAGATTAAATTGATTGAGAGGTGGGGAACATACAAAACATTAGTGAGAGAGAGCAACTTATTTGAAACTGATCCAATAAGGGAGATTGGTAGAGGAGTGGCATCTGCTGTATGGATGGTGATAAAGCTAGCAGGAGTATAACAGTGATGAAATTTGGAAGCATCATTTGTCATATGATAGGAAGCACCGGAATCAAAAATCCATGTAGTATCATGTGTACCTGAAGGACCAGAAATGTTCATGGCAGAACCAGAGGCAGAGGGAGTGGTGGATATCTGAGAAGCAGAACCAGTGGAGGAAGCCAGAAACAACTGTTGCAAGCGCTCATCAACCATAGTCTGGATCTGAGATGTAAGATCCATTTGCGGAGGCACGAAACTATCATCTTCAGTAACATTGGCAGCATAGTATCGCTGAGAATAAGATTGCTTAGGACCACGATTGGGCAGTTGACCAGATTGTTTGTTCTTGGTATTTGGCCTTTGAGGTCTGGTTGGGCAGTCCCATTTCTAGTGTCCTTTCTTCTTACAATAATTGCAAAAGTCATTGGTACTAGGGGGAAAAGAGCGATCATTCTGAGGCGTACTAACATTTGCTGACAGAACATGTGTAGGTTCCACATGTTTCTTCTTTCTAAGAGAAAGCTGAGTCTATCCTTCTGCCAGAAGTTCCGAGAGTGCCACATCAACAGAAGGCAGTGGGGACCGATGTAATAAGAGACCACGAACATGCTCAAAATCAGGGCGAAGAGCCATAAGAAACTGAACCAGATGAGTCTGCTGCCTATAGACCTCAAAGGTGTGGGCATCATCAGTGGTTGCAAAAGTAAGTTCCATTATAGCCAGTTGATCCCATGAGGTAGTCATTTTGATAAAGAAGTCATGAATGGAGTCATTTCCTTGATCTGCATTTTTAATGTCCCATTCTAACTGATACCGGTGAGCAGCATTAGATTGAGTATATAATTTTGCTAAATAATCCCAAGCATCCTTAGGATAATTGAATTTAGTTAGTTGATTTCCAATTGATGGAGTGACCGAATTTGCAATCCAAGAATTGATCTTCCCGACCGAATCTTCCCATTCCTCAAACGCAGCATCCTTACTATCTGGTGTAGGGATCTACGTAGCAATATATTTCCAAAGTTTTTGTCCTTTGAGGAAATTTTGCATTAGATGGGACCAATAGGGATAATTGGTTCCATCGAGTATAACAGTGATGCCCGATACAGTTCGATTAGAAGACATGGGACCAAAAAATAGATTGCCCACATACTAAATATATGAGAAATCCAGCCTCAGAAGATAATTTCTAACCAGATTTGAAAAATCCCAGAAAGTGGTCCAGGCCTGCTGAAAGATCAGATGATAGATGACTTGATCTAAGCATAGAGGAGTGCTATGGGTCCCACTGAATGATCAGATGACAGATTTCAGCCACAGAGAGCAGGCTGAAATAAAAAAAAAAATCCAGAAAATGGCCCACGCGACCTTGAATCTGGGCACAGATGTGATCTGTGGGCCCCACTGGATGATCAGGGGTATGATCAGATCACACAGTGATCTCTGCCTAAAAAATCCGAAGCTCCTCCAAGTGGAATTTTCTTGAAAGCTTGAGAGACCAGAAAGTTGGACGGTCGTGATGAAAATTATGTGCTCAAATGGTAGAAGTACAAATCAGAGAGAATGGCTTACCTCAGATGATCAAAAAATATGGAAAAAATGTGTAGAATTCCCAGGAGAGATGGGCGACCAGGATGGGAAGATTTCTCTGGGCAAAAGGTGATCAACAGGTGGGCCACCTTAGATCACAGCCAATACAGTTCTTTTCACAGATGAACTGGACTGTTGCAGGCTTCTCCTATGCTTGGATGGACACATGATCAGGGCTCTAAGGCTCTGATACCATGTGAGAAGATCCAGAACAAAACTACAAGCATATACGAGAGAGATTTTGCAAGAGAATGTATGTTCTTGTATTGAGGATTGAATCCATATATAATACAGTGTTTCCTAGTTTAGAAAATCTACAGGTATTGCTAAGGTAACTAGTATCTATTAACAACTCATACAATGACTTGATTTGTGGGCTGACCCAATTCATGGGTCGAGCTGACCTGCATCTTTACAATCATAAGAATGTATTGAACTAATAAAGCATGTATAGTTCACAACTGATTCAATAGTTCACATTATTAAAATACATAGTGTTTGTTTCAGTTCGTTTCTTGATCCCTTCTTAGCAGTTTCATTTTCTAAAAACAGTGATTAGGGTTTTCTAAACGATATTCGATGCTTGCTCGGCGCATTGGTGATTTGTGGTCATAGAAAGAGAGGAACCAAGTTACAAACACACACAGCAATATAGTTTATAAGGGCATGTCTGCACAGAGGAACCAAATTATAGACACACAGACACAAACACAGCGATATAGTTTATAAGGACATGTCTGCGCACTTCAGACTTTTTGGAAGTCTACTTGTCCCCTTTTAGGAGTGGTTTTGCTCAATCTTTTCCTTTCATTTTTTAGAAAAAAAAATGATGAGATTTTCCTGTAGATTACTTGATGGCACTTTTGTGGCATTGGTGATTGCAGTCACGGAAAGAGAGTAACTAAGCTAGAGAGAGAAAGCTCAGTTTACGTCAGACTTGTTGGAAATCTCTTGGTCCCTTTTACAAATGGTTTCTTCAATCTTTTCGACCAATTATCCAAAAATAACGATTAGGTTTTTCTATAGGTTAATTGACGGCTCTCTTGTGGCATTGGTAGTCATGGAAAAAGTGGAACTAAGCTTTTTTTTTTTTTTTTTGGGGGGGGGGGGGGGGGGGGGGGGGTGGGGGCGGGTTTGGAGAGAGAGAGAGAAATAAGTTTACAACGGCATGTTTTGCACTTCAGAGAAGTTCGAAATCTCTTGGTCCCCTTTTAGTAGTGCTTTTGTTCGGCCTTTCCCTCTGATTTTCTGAAAAACAATTATTACATTTTTCTATACTTGATGGTCCTCTTGTGGCATTGGCAGTCATGGAAAGAGAGGGAACTAAGCTATATATGTATATATATATATATATATATAGAGAGAGAGAGAGAGAGAACATAGGTTACAAGGGCATCTTCGAGCACTTCAGATTTGGCTCTGGTGGAAACCAAAAAGGCGAAAGCTTTGATAGAGGGGAGAAGGATCAAGGTAGGAGATAAACATGGATCTGTTTTGATTTTCATGCGGGAGAGGATGGAGAACCATTTTCTAGAAAATTGACCAAGTAATCCATGATTTAAGGATACAACCTACAAATGGTCACCATTATACTAAAGAAAAGCTTTTCTTAAACAAAAATTGGGTTATATCCTAGGAGCAAACAACAACCTGGTGATTGAAAAATATACTAAATGGGAGTAAAGCAGCACGTCATTATTGTCAAAGTCACTAAACCCTGTGGAGTCTAAATGCAGTGCATGACTGTACCTTCCAACGAATGTCAAAGGGATACTTGAACATTCTGTCATTCGCATCAAAACAACCTTGAACATTCTGTCGTTTGCACCAAGCAATACCAAATCATAAAGGGGACAAGTCCATACCAAGTCAAGAAGTGTATGGACAAATTCTCATACTTGGAAGATATTCGGTATCACTTTCTCAAAGATGCAGAGCAGAAGAAACATATGGAAACTGGGCACACACAGGTTTGACATGAAAACATAAGAGAATGAAAGTGAGAACTATTAGTATTTCCTGTTACTTCAACCTCTTTTTTTTTGTTTTTTTTTTTTATAATGGAGGGTGTCCCAGCCCTTTGGGCCGGACTAATCCCTATGGGCCCAGGGGGAGCCGGGTAAATCCCATGTGGCCCCAGTGTGGTAGCGCAGTTTTTAACCCTCAACCTCCGGGAGAAAACCGAGGTACTAGGCCAACTGAGATACCCCTCGGGGTTCCTGTTCCTCCAACTTTGGGATGGCCAATTCTGAGAATAACAGAATTTGTACCGGTCATATGATTTGAAGCTCCAAACACAATAACGAATGAACCTGCAAATGCATTGGAAGGTTGACAAGCAGAGGCTGAGATACATAGTTGACCAAAGCAGCATGTGTGAGGCACCTTTTAAGTATAGGAAGGTGCTAATGAAGCTCCCCATCCTAAATTGAGTTAGTCTCACTAGAGGAAGACACATGAATCCCATATATGAGAGGACCTTCCATGTTTAAAGCAGGCATTGCTAGCAGGCTTGATTTTAGAAATTAACCTAGTGGTCCTAGTCTACTCAGACTCGACCACTAACGAGTTGAGTCCCCCTCCCAGACCCCACATGCATATTTACATAAGAGTCACTAAAGTTTTGGGGTTTCTTTTCCTCATTTTTATGTTTGGAGAGGGTATGTAAGGTCTCTACCAAGATTTGGAAAAGACTTTGGAGATCAAAACTCATTTCCTTGCAAGATCCAAGGCTTTGAAGATCACTTAGTTAATTTCTGTTCATTGTTAACTATAATTTAACACAAATTAGGATTAGGTGTTCTTCATGATTTGGCAAAGGTAGCTATGTCAATAGAGAATACATCATGCAGAGCTACCAAACAAAATAAAGATATACAAGAAATAGTGGAAAATATAAATGCAAGGAACATTGCGTTTTACATCCATAACAAAAGAGCATAGCAAAATACAGAATGGATTACATGAAACCATAATCAATCCATAAACATTGGCATTTTAGAGTGAAGCAGGTTCGCAATAACCAGAGATTGCATCAAACGAAAAGAAAAAAAAAAAGAGTAGAACATAGATTTTTGCAAGGGCAAGATTGCATTGCTTTTATAATCATACCATGAACATGGTGTTATTACAAGTTGTGGCAGCTATAAGAAAGTGCAAGTTAAGAACATAAGGATGTCAATTGACCTTCGATTACCACTTATCCGAAGGACCAAACCTGAAAATATTGGTATGGACTCTACCATCAAAACCCAATTGATAATTAGGTCTGTGTCCAGACTCTGGATCCAGTTGGATTCATTCCCGAATACCTGAGTACCCAAGTACCAATTTTGTATATATAAAAATATATTAACATATAATATTATTAAGTATCCTATTAATATTATCTTTTAAAACAAATCTGACCCTGGCTGCTAGCATGCCTGGTAGTAACTTTTACAATTAAAAGGCCACATATTAGAAGCCTGTGCCCTGTGGCAAATATTTAACATCTGTTATATTTATATAAATATTCAAATAGTGAGTCATGCCCACAGTTGAGTCCAGTTCCAGTTGGGTTCATTGTATTCGAGCCCGGGTCTGCCATGAACCGGTATGAACTCAATCAATTTACATCCATGAACACATGTAAGTTCTAAATAAGAAATATTTACAGTTAGGTCATTAAAAAAATCCAAAATTAATCGCAAGTTAAGCCTCCATAAGCAGAATACATACCATGAAGTATATGAATGGAAAAAGAGATGATATTGGCAAAGCTGCAGATTAAACAAACAAAGAAAAGAAATATTAAAACATAATTATGTGCAAGTAAAACGCATGATAAAGAAACTCACTGAGCATTTCTCTTAGATTAGAAGTAGTAATACAAATAAAGAAAGAGGATACAAATGAACACATGATTGACAAGTAGAAAATGAAGCTTCATCTGCGGGACCATACTGAAGGAAGACCATCTTAACTATGTACATTGTACACACAGTCATTATCATTGTGATTGATTAAGCTTGATACAAATTTGATTGGGGATTGAGTGGAATCTCAACTGATTGTAGTAAGAGTTGATTGTTAATTGAATTAGTAATGAGTAAATTATAAAAGAAATGATCAACATAGTGGTAATCAGGTCAAACACTTCTTCTCCATTTGAATAATCTCTCTTCCTTCTCCAATTATTTTTCTTTTTTCTACATGCTATTGGAGTGGGGAGACTCTTGATTACTGTCCTTTTCTTCCTTTCTGCTTCCTTGACAATGATCTAAATCCTCAAACATGCACTTAATGCATACATGCATGATCAGTCCTATGTCAAAGTACTTCATCAAATAAATGTTTGATAAATAATAAGATAGATTAAATCATCATAAAAAGAAGTTAGCAGTTTCCACAGCATGCAAATCTCTGAAACTCCAACAAATTGGAATATAACTGAAGCGTTGACCATACAAACATTAAAACAGGTGGATTAGGAGTACCCCAAACTACTAGTGAACCCAAAATGTTCACAGCAAAACCAGTTCAGTTTCTGCATAATTGGGTAGTTTGGCAAATGGAAGCTACATAATGTAGGTTCTTCCTTTTAAATTCAAAACCCCAAATCCCACTCATAAAAAACCCCACAACCACATCCAGCAAAACAAACCCCCATTCCACTCCCATGAAAACCTAATCCCCTCCTTCAATCCACTATGAAACCCTCAACTCTAATACCACCCACAGCCCGTTCTTGCATCTAGCCATTCCACCTTCAACCCAATCATCATCTTCCATTTCATTCATGTGACCAACACATTCCTCCTTCAACCCGGTCATATTTCACCAGTTCTTGCCATTGCAACTGGGCCAAATAGCATATCAGAGTCGAGTCGGTCCGAGTCGGCTCAACTCAGGCCAATTCAGACCGAGGCCGAGTTTGCTATTTTAATCACTGGTAGTAAAGGAAAAACACTGCAATCTAAGTTCTGCAGAATAGCATCTAGAGTAGTCAGAAAGATAACTGCTCCCTTGTCTCCGCCATACCCAACCAAGACGACTTCAACTGGCGCAATCCGCATTCCAAAGACAAACACATCTCCAAAATCACTTCAAAACCACATCACAACAATCCAATCTCCACACCCAATTTCAAAATTAGAAGCTAAAACTGAAAGACCTGTCACAAACCTTCAAACAACTCGCAAGAAGTCACCCTCATAAACACTATGTACTTCACGTTCAAATAAAAAGACTCTATAGTTAGAACTACTTCATTCATTTATTGAATGTGAAATGCTTCAAAAACAGCCCCCCCACAAAAATGGGTCAGAGACAGAAAGCAAAATACGGATTGAAAACGTAAGATACAGCTCCCATTCCTCCTAAAATCCAATTTTCACCAAATCCTTAATATGGGTCTTCCCCTTTTTTAGCAAAAGAAAACAGAACAGACATGAGAGAAACCAAACAGCATGAATTCAACATACACTCTTAAAAACCCGACATTAGAACTGATAGGAATCAAAATACTACAGCTATTCATCACTAGGCAATCAAAATACATGTAACGTTCATCATCATCACTTAGACTTATTTCAGCAGTTTGGGTGTGAGTTGACAAGCTTCACTAAGTACGGAAAAAGTAAGTGGGATTTTTTTTTTTTTTTTTTCTTTCATGGGTTGATTCTTTACCATTGCAGAGGACTACAATCCAAATGAACAAGAACTCTTTGATGGGCATTCCTCGACGGGTCTCATTGATCTGATCAACCTTGCAACCAGGGCAGTTCTCATAGTAGAGCTTCTTCAGCAAAGGTTCTGCAGCACCCGCCATACAAAAATCTGGATTTTCAGTTCTTGATTACTGAAGACGACGCAACTGCACCCTTTCCTTTTGGTAAAGTGAGAAACCCAACTGCACTCTTTCCTTTTGGTAAAGTGAGAAACCCAACACCCAACCTCTTACAAAGCTGGCTGGAGATCCAAATCTCTCTCCTTTATTGAGCCTTGAGCATGAAATCTCTGACTTTTCATTGATTAGAGCCACACAGCTCAACAAGGAAACATGAAGTGAGATACCAATCAGAAGAACTCCACTCCACGTGCTTAATCTATTAAAAATCCAAGTGATGGTAGAGTTCTACTTTTAAATAACTGCAACTCCGTTCATCATTCGGACACGGTACGGGTGCAACTTTTTAGAAAGGATACCTTTCTCAGAAAAGGGTTCTCTTTCGGAACAACAACAATGTTTTTTCGTGGGATTCGTTGAAGGCCCCAACTATCTAAGTTTAGAATAGAGTCTGTCAACTTTTTGATGATAATTTCTGTAGGACCAATTATTTTGCATTGAATTCTCTAAGGTGTCTCGTTTGTTTTTTCCATTTACATATGTAATGGAATCACATGGGTAATAGTTACAGATAAATTATGTTTATTTGGTGTGATTTTGATTCACATATGTAAAATAGCTATGTAAATAGTATGAAACTTGACCCTTTTTTGCGCCTTACATTTTCACACCTCAAGAGGTGTGAAAGAGAATCACATGTTACTGTTACAAGGCGGATTGCTACAGTACCTCAATGAGCAGTCCGCCTTTTTTTTTTTTTTTTTGGGCCCCACTTGTAACATCCGGACCATTCATTCTCTTAAGAAGCTCAAACACGGCCATGTGTCCAATTTTCAACCGTTGATGATGCATGGAGGTTGAGATATCATCAACATAATTACAGCCGTTAGATTAATCTATTGTTACTAACATACCCAGTCCGCCTTTTATGATTTCTTTAATTTTCTAGGCCCCACCTGTAAAATCAAGACCGTTCACATTCTTTAGAAGCTCAAACACGACCATGTGTCCAATTTTCAACCGTTGATGTGTCTTGGTTGTTGAGATATCATCAAACAATATACAACCCATTCATAGATACACATGTGAAATGTTATGCTAGTAACAAACAGTAGAATCTGATCCACATGTAAGTCATTTACCTATGCAAATGACTCACATGTGGGTCATTTACACATGTGAATCACTTTCACAAGAAACAAACGACCCCTAAAGCCTAATTTTGCATTGAATTCTCTAAAGCCTATTACTTTATAGAAATTTATGACTATAATTTGAGAGGTTGAGGTTTTTTTGACGTGATATAACATGATGTGATATTTTATTTTTTGAAATTTAAAATACTGTGTTTTTTCTTTAGAGTTTTAAATTTCAACCATCCAAAATATCTTTTGGAATTCTTGAAATTCCACTCTCTATACCATTTATGGAATTTCAAATCCTTCATAAAAAATAGGGATTTGGAATGCCACCTAAGGGGACAGTATTTGGAAAATTTGAAATTCTCTCAAATATGAATTCTTGAAATTCTGATAAAGAAACGGGCCGAGTGAATTTTCAATCCCAGGCCAGTAAAGTTATCCCAAGGTGGAGTTTATGAATCCTTCTTTTAGTTGGAGCATTCAAAATTCCAATAAATTACAAAGATATTGGAATTTCAAGAGTTTCAAAAGGTTATTTGAGACATTTTCTATGACAAAAGTTTGAAGTTCTAACAAAAGAAATATGGTATTTCAAAAGTCAAGGGACAAACCATCACATTATCCTTTTTTTTTTATAATGCAGGATCCTAGTCCTTACAGGCCCAAAAGAGAAAATTGGGTAAAATTTCCCCGTGGCACCAGTGTGGTAGTGCAGTTTCGAACTCACAACCTCCAAATTCAAACCGTGGTTCTAAGACCATGAAACTATCCCTTGAGGTTCCATCACATTATCTTTCTCCCTCTCTTTTCACTTTTTCTCTAGTGAATACTCCCATACCTACCACACGGTGTCCAAGTGCCTAACCAATACACTGAATAAAGACAATGTTCCTCTCATGTTAATCCCAAGATAAGTGGCCTTCAATAAGCCTTTGTATAGCTGTTCGGTTACCTACATGCATGACAATTGCAAAGTAAAGAATGGATTTCAGCTTCAAAGTTTATAACTCTATTAAGAGCCAATTTATTTGCATGGAATTGAGTTCCTAAAATTTTTAATTAAAATAGACACGGTTAAAATTAAAGAGACAAAAGTAAACATCCATAAATGACCGACCATCAAATAATCTTCCTTTTGATAGCAAATTAACTAAGAGGAGATGAGAAATGAATACCCCCAGCATGACCCATTTAAATAAAATCATACGAACATGTGGGTTCCACCTATGTCTCCACTTAATACCCTTCATCCTCACTACTTTAATAATCCTTATTGCAAAACATTGAACCATGAATTCCTAGTAATTTTTTTGGTAAATGAATTTCGTAGTAATTGAATTCCATTCAAACATATGAAAAAGAGAATCGCTTCTTACCCATGTGGTAAAGAGTAGGGTTCTCACCTACCTGTTCAAGGTTCGAATACTGAGTACGCCGCCTCTTCCTGCGTACGGGCTTCTTTTTCACTTGTGTGGGCTTTTTTTATATATATGCGGACTCTTTTTCCACTTGAATAGGCTGTCTTTCCATGTGTGGGCTCTCAATTGATCCCATGACCTAAGATGGGTTAAAAGGAAAAAAAACGTGCAGAAAAGGTCATATTAGTATCAAACAGGAGTATGGCTAATGGATGTGTGAAAGATCTAGATTGGTTAGAGGTAGGTGGTAATTGAGGAGGGGCGTTTCTAGGAATTGGCCTTTATTTTAAGGGCTTGGGCCAAGCACCAAAAACACCAGATCTGACGTAGGAATGATTCCAGTGAAGAAATTCCAAATGAATGGAGGGCAGATGGAATGTCCAACAAGAAATATATATATATATATATATATATATATTTTGCACCCTATTCACATGCCAGGCATATTCTTGAAACTGCATTGAACAGCGTAGGATAGAGTGCATAGACAAGTGTGCTTCAGAAAAGAGACAAAAATACCTATAAAAAGTTACAGTCTGCAAGGTGTAATTCATTTTATTTTATTTTTTTACTTCTATATGAAGGATAAGTTATGGAATTAAATGAAGTTTATATGGTTGGAAGAGCAGGAAGTCACTGGATAGAGTAAACATGAAGGTTTTGAAAACGGAGCAGATTGGAGGCACATGTTTTTTCGGTTTCCGAATTAACATGTTTTTTTTATTTTAACCATAGCCAAGAAGGCTGTGAGTGTTACCCACGAGAGCACCCCCACACACACAGGAAAAGAACGCTCACACGAGCCAGTATAAGAGAGACACACACACCAGTTAGATGCAATGAGAGGAGACTCCCATATGCAAGGAGGGAGAGATCGATCATTAGTCATTCAGGTGAGATGCGGGGTGGGGTTCTCAACCAATTAGGCAAACCCTCATTCTCGAGTCACGTGTTAAATAAGGACAAGCTATGGTACCCATTCTTTGGAGAGTCAATTAGAAATCATATACCTCTTGTGGGTTCCACTTGGATGCATGACAATAAAAGAGATAAGGGACTAACATGTTAGGAATTGAATTAAGGGTGTCCTTCAGTATCAATTCCCCATCAAATGATCCAAATAATAGGGGTGTTCATGGACTAAGCCAACCCGAGTCCGATTTGGGTCGAGCTTGAGCCTAAAGTCTTAGTACTCTGGCCGGGCTCAGAGTATTTACTTGGGTTCGTTTAATAGATGGGCTTGGCTTGAATTCAATGCCAGAGAGCCCAAGCCCCGGCCCGGCCAGGGTACAAAAAAGTTATGGTATAAAAGTTAATACACAGGACACAGGCACAGTCAAACCAGTTGGTCTAGAGCTAAGGACAGTGAAAGGAGCCCTTTTTTACCTTATGAAAGTCCGGCTAGGCTCCATCTGGATCTTTTTCAGGTGGGTCGGGCTCGGGCCAGCTAGTTATGGCCCGAGTTGGGGCAGGGCACAAAAAATCCCTTAGCCCGGCCCATTAACACCCCTACCAAGTAGGGTTGTAAAACGGGTCGTGCTGGCTGACTGGTTGGCCCGGCCAAGCTGTGCCAGCTCGTGAAGATTCACGAGCCATGCCATGATGTGCCCAGCACGGCTCATGGCATGGCTTATGGTGTGTTATGCTAGGTCGTGCCGCGCACGAGCCGGCCCACAAACCTCACCAAATATTTTTAAATCTTTTTAATTTTTTTGATATAAATTGAAAGAGACTTTATCAACTTCTAGGGTTTTCAACTTGAAATAAAGTTGTAATTACTAAAATAAATGCACAAACATAGATGCTAATTTATAAATAAAATATAAAAATATTTGAAGTTTTATTTTCTTTTATATAAAAAAAATAGTATCACTTATATAAATGTCAGGTCAGGCCATGCCAGGCCGTGCCATGCCATGCCACTGACATGTTGACCATCGTGCTAGGCAGTGCCTGTGCCGAACCATGGCATGTCGATCATTTTGCTGGGCCATGTGGGGCCTCAGCGGCCCGACCCAATTTACACCCTAGAAGCACTCAATGTTTGATTTTTCTACTTTAATTCTTTCATGCAAGTTGAAAATAGATGAGTTGGGTTCGCAGATCATAGCGAATTAGTTTGGATAATTCCTATTCGGGTCCTCTAAACTCTAAGTCCATTTTGACTATTTGAACCACCAACCCAATCCGTTTAATTGCTAGGATGTGCCAACCCAACTTGAACTTGAACTTGAACTTACCATTTAATCAAGGGATCAAGTTAAGACATTTGAGAATCAATGTGGGCCTATACATCCTACCCATGGCCCTCTCAATCAACCCAACCTAACCCATTTCGACCCCTATCAATATCAGCAATGTACTTAAAAATAGTTCACCAACAGGGCTGCTTTTGTCAGCTGATATTAGGTCTGACAATGATATTTCAAATCTCATCAGATGAACTGTCTGGATTGATGGTTATGTTGAACTGCAACATCTGCATAGAAGGACTTTTTATAGATTCTAGAGTTTTATCTTACTGAAAGGTCTGTAATAATTAAATTGAAATGTACTTGAACTCAACCATCTCTCGTTACAATCCTATGAATACTTCCAATAGGGCTCTTTTTTTTCAAAAAAAAAAAGAAATTTAAACTCTGCCCTTTCATGCTTAGCGGTCAAAATTTAAGTATTTTCCACGTAGCTGTTCGTGTGAGATTTTAGGGTCGTGCGATATCACACACATTGAACTCTACGATATTTTAGGATCGTGCGTTATCACACATATCACCTTGTGCGATATTCTAAGGCCATGCAATATTGTGATGTTATTGTAGAAATAACTTTGCATAAAATACTTAAACTTTGACTGTTTTGAGGCAATTATCAGGTTTCAGGGCAGTTGTACGGTCAATATTCCAAAAGGAATCGCAATGGTACTTACACTGCAAGCTGATAAAATTCCCAATTTGATGGAATGATATTTCATAGAAATGTTCTTTAAAAACCATCAAGAAAGTGCAACTAAATCCATGCCCAAAACTTTTATTTTATTTCATGAAAAAAAAAAACATTCCTACACACTGATGCCAAATGTAAGGAAGGGAGAAACATAGTAACTGATAGTATATTGTAAAAGTAACCATTAAGACACATGACAGTGTTTGTCGAGCCCGTTATTATACTAGGAACAATCTTGACTTTAAAATCTAATCACCTTCACAAAATAAGGTCCATTAAATATTGTTAGCTATGTGATTAAAGACTATTAAATGGACAATTAAAATTGAGCTATTCAATTACTATAAGTTTACCACTAGCTATCTGGGTAAAGACTATTAAATGGAAAGTCAAAATCAATTTTCATTATTAGTATTCATTTTACCTATAACTAACATCCAGTAAGTTTGATCTTTTCTATCGGACCCACTTTTGCCAATTCCTTCCATCAGTATGCCTCAACTGCAATGTTGGTCTCAAGCTATCTAAGGAGGAAATGGCAAGTGTTTCCAAGTGAAATTGAGGAATGAATTCTTTTTATGGCCTAGGTATCTCCGCAAGTCTTGACCCAACAGGATTAATCTCCCGAGTGGTGTCTGCTAAATTAATAAAAATGCACGTCAGACAAATTTCGAGCGATTGGGCAGATAAGCCAAGGAGAGAAAAGCCTACTCCACTCCCAAGTGAATAATGAAAGTTAATAGATTGTAGCAACATTTGTTGTCGTCTGGGCTAGTCTTGCTCTATCTTGGTTCTGTTGCTTGTTGTTGGATTTCTTCATTGGCTTGTTTGGCTTTGTCATCATCACTCTTTCTAAGCAGAGAAAAACATGAAACTAAATACAGGAAGACAAAAGAAAGTTATCTACAAGACTGAAATTTACATTTAATTGTAGGGAAATTTTTAAATAAGTCCTTAAGTTTTTGCTTTACTTCAAAAAAAGACACAAGTATTAAAACTTTTCAAATTTAGTCCCTAAGTTTTCCATGAAATTTTCAATTAAGGACATTCATCAATTTAACGGTATTTTCTGGCAACTTTTTTCTTCAGTTTTCTTAAAACTACCGAAATTATCTTTCAATGAAACAAAAACCCCCTTCACTTCCTCTATATTTTCTTCATTTTTTTCACTAGCAACCATATAGTGATGAAGGAAAACTAGGTATTTTGGCCAAATATAGTGGCTGCTAGAACCATGTCATGGCTTTAAATGAAGGTACTCTGGATATTTTTAAAAAATTGAAAGAAAATGCCATAAAAAATACCTTTAAATGACCAGATGCCCTTAATTTAAAACTTCTTGAAAAACTTAGGGACTAATTTAAAAAGTTTTAAAACTTATGTCCTTTTTTAAAATGAGGTAAAAACCTGAAGCCGTATTTAAAAATTTCCCTTAACTATACAGACAGAAACATTCTGACAAAAACCCTGTCACAACCACGTGGCTCCAAATATGGAAAGTGGGAAAATAAATATATACATTGTTATCCTCTATTATAGTGGGCAACATCATCCTAAGCAAATGGGCAACATCATCCTAAGCAAATGAGAAAATGTCTAGATTCTGCGGCACATGGTTGCTGAACAATTGCCCCAATATATAGAAAAAAGGCTCAAGTCATGAGTGAGGGTTGGGAAATTTTCAAAAAAGCCCTTAACTTTTGGGTGATATTTCAAAAAGAGTCAAAAGAATTCAATATTTCAAAAACGTATGAAAGTTTGTAAGACTTCTTGCACTTAAGTCCAATCCGGCAATCCATACCCACGGCGGGCAATTTTGTGTAAAAAAAAATTCAAAAGGACAAAAATGCCCTCAGTGAGTAGCAAATAGGTAAAAAAGAAATTTTCAAAACAATTCTAAACCTTTCAGGTGGGCACTCTAATTATTAACCTAGTCAATAGTTAATTTCAGTTTTCACGACATGATTAATCCAATATTTGGGTTCTCTAATTATTAAGGTAAATCTTAGTGCAATCAATGCATTATGTTATATAAGTGACTTGGAACAAGCAAAAGTGATCTTATAGTTGGTCCAACATTTTGGAGAATGAATGAAATCAAATAGATTTTTTTTATTTTGAAATTAAAAAAAAAAATTGCTAACAGTAGGTGGAGATCTCCTAATAGGACCTAATTGAAAGAAGTCTTGAAAACTTTCATACGTTTTTTGAAATATTCAATTCCTTGGTCCCTTTTTGAAAACCACCTAAAAAGTTTAGGACTATTTTGAAAATTTTCTTTTTACCTACTTACTACTCACTAAGAGTACTTTTGTCCTTTTGAGTTTTTTGTTTATATAAAGTTGCTGGCAGTGGGTATAGATTGCCGGATTGGACCTGATTGAAATAAATCTTAAAAATCTTCATAAGTTTTTGAAATATTGAAATTTTTTTTATTCTTTTTTCAAAACCACCCTAAAGTTAAGGACTGCTTTGAAAATCTCTCGTAAGGGTTTTGTCTTTTGTGTCGTCTGCCAAAGAGACTGGCTTCGATGAAGCCATCCTTCATGTGGCGGATAGGACTTAGGAGGGGCTTTTATGGGTCAGCCGGAAAAATAAATAAGGAGACGCTTTTATTGGTCAATGTAGAAATCATAAAAGGATACTTCTGACAGTCATGAAGTAGGATTTAGTAACTACAATGCATCTGAAATCATAACCATGTTTAAATCACGATTGAACCTAAATTGAGTTGGGAACCTCTTTATAAATGGAAATATAAAACCTGTTTCAATTATTGAATTTGTCTTTTTCGTTTTGTTTTTTTTGTTTGATTTTTTTATCAATCTACAACTATTTTGTACCTATATATAAAGGCTGTATGCAACAGGACGGCTGCTTACATCACTCACCGGTAAGTGATGACGGTTCTTACATGGACTACCTTAATATTTGGCCATTGAACTTTGAGGATTAAAATAGCTAGAACTATTTTGATTGCATAATAATATTTGGCACACCCTTTGTTCATGTTAAGCCTTGTACCCTTTTGTCTATAAAATGTATATAGGTAGGTCCTCATAAGGGGATCATGAAGATCGTTTTTGCCTTAAATCTTGGATTGTGAAGGGGAAGAGGTAGCAGCTGGTTGAGCAGATACATCAAATCTTAAATGAAAGAGCTGGCATTTGCTTGACAAAATGTTTTCTTTTTCTTTATATTTTAAGAGAAGTTGTGTATGGGAAGTTGTGTATGGGTTGGGGATGGGAAGGGTTAAACACCTGAACCTTATCCTATTGTACAACTTCAGATTTATTATTTACAAAATTTGGTATCGTCCAAAGTCACACACCATTTTGATTTTTTTTTTTTCCTTTTTATAGCTAGAAAATTTTTATGTGATGAAGAAATTAAATTAAAGGTAAATTCTAGCATGTACCCAAAATTTTTCCCTTCACAGGGCACTATGTGAAAATGAAAATCTCGGGGGGGGGGGGGGGGGGGGGGTTCTCCTCTTTTTCCTCCGGAGCCCAAGTAAAGAAAATTCTAAGAAAGTCACAATTTCATGCATATCACCACCTTACATCCTTTACCCTTTACTTCTTTAATGATCATTTGTGGGAACCCATTTTATTAATGATCCTTCGTGGGGAACCCATCTTACCATGAATTTCTAGAAACTTAATTCCATGCAAATAATTAGGCCATAGTGCAATATGATAGGCCTAACGACCGATGGATTAGAGTAAACTTCTGAAATCTACCAATTGAAGTCTCTAATTGAAAGCTCTATATTTTCCATAGTTAGTTATCATGCATAGACCATCCAAGATATATTCTGCTTTTTCAATCGCCCACTCTGTCCCATATATGGTTTTGAATTAAGGATTTTTTCTTAAACAAACTATAAACTGGATATTAGTCCACCCCATGAGTCCCATGCTTATGGCTGCCATCTTGCCTAGAAAATATTTCTAATGATATGAAAATGTGCAAGGATCCACTTTTTAAGGGAAGGATCTCCATCACGAAACATATACACTTGATGAACTCTAGAACAAATTTTGATGGTTTTTTTAATTGTAGAATCTGTTTCATCCAACAATAAGTATTTAACCTCAAGGGGTAGCTCCGTTGGCCTAGGACCACGGTTTGCACTTGAAGATTGTAGGTTCGAAACTGCACTACCACACTGGGGCTACATGGGAGTTTACCCGGCTTCCCTATGAGCCCGGAGGGATTAGTCCAGTCCAAATGGTTGGAAACCATCCGATATAAAACAAAGAAAAAAAAAGTATTTCTCCATGGGATGCCGGATTATTAAAATAGCAAAACAAGTTACAACAAAATATTAAACAACTTCAAACTTGATTGTAAGTACTAAAAAAATATTGTAAGATAAGAAAACAAGATATTGTAAGATGAGATGAATCACGCATTCCTTTTTAAATTGTTTCTCAGGTCTACTTCTTAATTTTATAAGTTTCAGATATAGTTCAAAGTGTAGATAACCCACCTACAGCTAGAACAGTTTTTTTTATTTTTTAATGTGCATTGTTCTTCCATCGAGAACAAAGAATTTTAAGTGAGATTCAATTGTCTAAACAATGTGATCTCTCTTACGTGCAGATTAGATATTGATCAATACTCTACTTTAGAGTATATACATAAATTCAACTTAGATGAGAAAAGTCAATGAACAGAATATTCTGTGGCAACTCTGTATCAACTTGAATTAAAACTAGAACTTATGAATGGCTTAAATTATTGAAGATAATAAAGGGGTTGGTCAGTTGGCTGACAACTTTGCATTCCACCCAAAGATACGGGGATCGATTTCTTGGTATGCCATCTTTTCATGCGTGTGTGCTTCTCTTTCAACTTGTCCGGGCTCTCCTTCTCACAATGTGGGCTTCCTCTTCTCACTTGTCTGGGCTGGGCTCTCTCGGTCCTAGCCTCCTTAAGTTGGGGTACCAAAAAAAAAAAAAAGAAGTTATTGAAATAGGGAAAACCGCATTTATTTGTTAATGAAGTTATCTACACTTGGTTTATGCTTATAAAAAAAGCATGAGGATTTGTAATCTTTCTCAATTTGTTGGTCTGTCCATTGTTTGATGTAAGATTTAATCTTAAAAAAATAAGGGGAGCATTTTAGGTTTACTTGTATTCCACAATGAGGCAGGCATGCAGTGGGACACACAAAGGGCATCACAAATTTTCTTCAGCCCACCTTCCCCATCCAAAGGAGAAGCTTCAAGCAAAGGCCCACCACTGTCAAATGACTCAGGAACTAAATATATAACAGTTCCAAAATACCATAAGATTGTCAAAAGCAAGCGTTCACTTGATTCTTTGAAATTCAATCTCTCTTTCATAACTATCAAGTCTGCTTCACAGGTATGTTGAAAAGAAGCAGTTCTTATCTGGCTGTCCTGGGTTTGAATCCTGGGCATGTCACCTTCCTTCACCAGAGGTCTTTGTCACCTCTCCCGAGGTCTAGCTACTTCCCTCACCTGAGGGCTTCTCTAACTATTTTTTAAAAGTCAAGAGATAGATGATAGAGAGATTATCATTTATTATCACCTTCTCAAACCCAATTATTTCAATCCTTCCATTGAAACAAATCCAAATTCAAAAAACCAAAAACCTGGCTCCAACCATATCCTTTAACCTAAATCAAAGCTCTTATTTTTCATTCAAGAATAGATTAAAAAAAAGAAGAAACTAAGACATTTGTAATAAGGCCTTCTCTTGGTGTTAGCATATTATCTCTTTATTGGTTTCAAAAGAAAGAAGAGAAAGGTGAGGAACAGAAATGGATGTGAAAAGATCAACAGAAGGTTTGTATTATTGTTATTAATTTAGGAGTCTTTCCTTACTAATTACAATCATAAAATTGAAAGGTGAGAAACTATTTAACATTATCTAAAATTTGAGAGTCTTTCTTATTAATTAGAGTAACAATTACGTACAGAATGGTTAAATAGAAATTGAGAGTTTGGACTGTCTAGTTGGTCAAAAACAATAGCTTTAATATATATAATAATAGTGTTTTGCACTTTTAAAAGTTTAGTTTAAATAGGAAAATTCTAAGGTAAGTAAATAAAGTATATTAATATCGTAAGGATATGAAGATCAATTAATAATGCCAATTTACAAGTTATCTTTAAATTATAACAAGAGGTTTTTTTTATGCTTTTAGTAATACCCCCCCTTGACTAACAATCCAACAGTATAAGAAGTAGCTTTTCAGTTCAATTTTTTTTTTTCTTTTCATCTTTGAATGATTTGCCCTTATAGAAATTCAAATGAATTATCTCGAGTGAAAGGATAAAACGACAATCTTGCCACTCAAACTTTGAAGACCTAAAACCAAAGCTTAATATCAATTTAATGGCTTGATGTTATCTATATCGAACCCTCTCCATTGTCATGCATTCCTACCTCATCTTTTATTTAGGTGGGCCCCACTAAAAGTGACCTGAGTTAGTGAGATTTGCTAAGCTTAAATAAAATATATTTCTATCATTTATCTAAAAAAGCTAATATAGTCAAACTTTAACTCCAAGGGGTAGCTCAATTGGCCTAGGACCACAGTTTGCATCCGGAAGTTGTAGGTTCAAAACTGCATTACCGCACTAGGGCTACAGGAGAGTTTATCTGACTTCCCTCTGGGCCCGGAGAAATTAGTTCAGCCCAAAGGATTGGGAACCTTCCGATAGCAAAAAAGAACATGTTATATAGTCAAACCAAAGGTCTTTCTTGTAAAAGCATAAAAGACCTTTACATATATTTTTCTTTTTTCTCATTTTTCTTCCTTTGATCTTCTTCATATATCTTTGATATATTATACATGTTTATCATTGTAAAAATGTGATTAAAGCTTGGAATTATATATAAAGGGAAAGGTAAAGGTTTGTGTTTATGACTATAAAAGTTAAGACCAAATATTGTAAAGAAATGTAGAAGGAAAGTTCTTTCCAACAGAGTAATACCAAATGAAATCTTTTCCTTTATGAATTGAAAATGCATATCCTATGAGCCTTGTAGCATGCATAATAACCTTGAATCTCAAGGTTCTGGTCCAACCCAGATTTTTGTTTCTTAAAACTTAGACCCGAGTTTAGTTGATAGCTACAGCCCAAAGGGCCCGTTCCGCACCGCAAATTCATTGAAGTTCAATTAATTTAATTTTCAATCTAAGAGATGTTTAGATGCATAATGATTAGGATGATCATGGACCGGGCCACCGGGCTGAACGAAGCCCAGCCCCGACCCAGCCTGCTTTGCGTCAGGCTTGACCATACGTTCTCGTACATGGGCTGGGCTTGGGCCTAGAACCTAGACCTGTTTGATATTCAGACTAGGCTTGGATCGAGTAGTAGAGAGCCCAAGCCTGACGCGGCCCAAATGAGAGACACAAATTCAAGCAAAAGCCATTGTTTCTTGGTAGAATGGGAATTCTAATGCATTCACTTTCACTCATGCCTATACAATCCAACCAACTGCCCTATAACTTGGAGCAATTGGAAGACTCCTTGTCTTTTATAAAAACCATCACAAAATTGGGCTCAGGCTTAACCTTATCCATACAGGTCGGGGTCGGGCTCAGGCAAAGCACTTATAACTCTAGTCAGGCTTCGGCAGGGATGAAAAATTAGGGAGATGAGGAGTACTTGAGAGCTTTTTGGGAAAACTTGCGGAAATGTTTGCCTTGTGAGGAGTTAATGTCACAAAAGCCTGGGAGGAGTTACGAAGAGGATGAGGGAGAGCTGGAATGTGGGGAGTGAAGTTAACAAAACCATCTTAGAGGGGTCAAAAGACCTTTGACTGGTCGAAATAAAATTAAATTGAATAGGCTGATTTCTCAGTTGAAACTTGTTCACTTCGTATATAAGAATTCGCATACCCCACTGCATTTAATGATGTGCAATTTCAATTTTCTCAGATGAGTCACTCCAAAAGAAGCTTCCTACTAACCTATCAATTGTATTACTAATTTTAGATGGGAACTTGTGGACTGACATATTATAGATAGGAGTAGAGGAAGTGATACTTTTGATGAGGGTGCTTCTTCTAGCTTGAGATAGAAGAGGGGTCTTCTATAATGCAATCCTGCATTTTATCTTAGACAACAAGTAGCAGAAACTTGAATTCTTATTTCAATTTATTATAAGAGGGTTCCCAAGGTATTTCTCATTTCCCCCCATTTTCCTAACCCTCAGAGTTTTGCATAACATATTTCTTCTCATTTTACGTGTTCCTTTGTTGAAGTAGGCTGCTGATTTATCAAAGTTTACGAGTTGGCTATAAATAGGAGGAATTTCAAATAAGGCCTTAAGTTTTTACCTTATTTCAAAAAAGGACACAAGTTTCAGAACTTTTTAAATTAACGCTTAAGACTTTAAGCAAGTTTTCAGTTAAAGACATCCTACCATTTAAAAATATTTTCCAGTGATATTTCCCCTCAATCTCTGTAATTACTCAAATTACCCTCTTTTAACCCTTTTCTTAAATTAGGGCTTCTTTATATGAACAAGTTTTGCACATAATTCACTGCAATTCAATGAGAATCTTGTATCGAAATTCAATTTCTGTTGTTTTCACTTGAATTTTCATGATTGAAGTGGTTTGTGATTTGGAAAGAAGGATAGAAGAAAGGTTTTGTAAGTTGTAGGGTGTAACTATGTGCATGTGTCTAGACAAAGCATTGAGTTTACAAGATTTCTACTTCCAATTCATTGGGAAGGTTAGATCATCTATCCAAGCTCTTCATAAATAGGGTATACTTAAAAGTATTATATAAGACAAATATGGGAACCTCTGCTTTTAAATAATAGAAATTATACTTAGATAAAAAGCCTATCTATGATTTTGTGAATGCTAATTCATGTATATGCCTCTTTTAGTTGAATGAACAAATAGATTAAGGAAAATCTATGGTCATGTTAGATTAAACATTAATAGTTGGGTTAGGGAATGTATAGACCAAATTAAAATTGATTGGACCCATAACCATATGTAAAAGGCCTAAATTATTATAGTGTGATCTAATTCAACTGGACATGTCATAATTGGGTTGTCAATTTGGGATATAAATACTTAAGGCCAGAAAAAAGAAAAAGAAGAAGAAGAAGAAGAACAACTATCCTACTGCAATTGGCCACAATTGTTGAGTTAGCTTTGGATCTATTGCCCAATTAAGTCAACATATCATTATAGGTCCACATGGTGCTGTTATCTAAAGTAACCAATTTTCATGTTACCTTTTGGGCCAAAGGTGGAAAGTGATGATGCATTGTATTAGAGGCTTTATTGGCAAATGTGAGTATGCATTTTTTTTTTTTCAAATTTTGGATCAGTTGCTACTAACATGACATTGCCTTCTTAACTTGAAGTACTTCAACTTTTAATTGAAAACAAATATACTGACCAGAGGGAGATGCTTACCCTCACTTGAGTTATTTGGACCTTGACAAAGTTATATTAGACCCAAACTATCTGCACCTACTAACAAGAGCTCCATTACTGATAAGATGGAATACACTAAATGGCTTAGGTTGAATAAGGTTAGACTTCAGACAATTAAGAGCTCTACTGAGAAATACAAAAGAGTCCATTAAACCAATTAAAAATGTGTGAAGGATCACTTGAAAACAATAGAGCTACAATTTCAGGGAAGGTATTATGGAAAGGGCAGATTTGGCAGCTCAACTGTTGGTATGAGCATCTTGGATGGTTTCTGATTCAATTTCTCCTCAACTCGCTTCTCTCTGCCTATGGTCCAGTTAAAGTAAAAACAGATTCTACAAATATATATGAACTATTAGTGAATTGATCATCATATGTGTGATCAAGATGAGATCATTGTTTCGTGATCTGGTAAATACTAAACACAGCAAAGTGTGAAAAAAGAAATAAGAATGTGTCCATTTAAATTTGAAAATAGACTTTGGTCATAATGTAACTAGTAGAACAAGGATTTCTCATATTACAAAGAAGAAGTTTTTAAATTTCTTTAGCTAGCATTTCCTACCAAAGCCTTGAGGCATTAGTAGGGGCAGTGGAAATACTTTTTAATATTCTTCTTTAGGTGAAACCTACTCTTCAACGCTCCCCCTCAGGTGAAACCCGATCGGCACACTTTTGGCGGCATGCATTTTTTTTCTTTTGGCATCAAGTCGTTCCTCTTGCGATCTGAACCCGAAACCAATTGGCTCTGATACGAAAACCTCAAGGTATTAGTAGAGGCAGCGGGAATACTTTTCAATAATCCCCCTTGGGTGGAGCCCACTCCTCAATAGAAGTAACAATCTGTATTCTCCAAAGATTTCCATGATTAACCCAATTCCTACGGTGAAATCCTAACTCTAAAATAAGGGCCCATTTGCTTGGTATTGAATTCATGAGAATTCTATGCAGCACTTAATCAAAGGAGGTAAAATTTAGAGGATTTTACAAAAAAAAAATAAAAAAATAAAATAAAACACTTTAGTTGACTAGTGAGCCTAAAAG
The DNA here is from genome assembly GCA_003546025.1 of Camphora micrantha. Taxonomy (NCBI): domain Eukaryota; kingdom Viridiplantae; phylum Streptophyta; class Magnoliopsida; order Laurales; family Lauraceae; genus Camphora; species Camphora micrantha. Next base: position 15,936,370 of record QPKB01000002.1, read on the forward strand.
ATCATTTTAACCGAGCTTGCACTAGATCAGTCATTTTGTCTGAAAATGTATTTTTTTTTAGCACTTTCAACTAGCGTCCCTAGTGACCTTAGTTTTATGACGCTAAGGGTCCCTAGGGACCTTGCCTGTCGCATGGGAACAACGACTCTGACTCTTCTTCTTTTTTCTTCCTTGTTCTTTCTTATGTTCTTCTCCATTCCTTTGGCCAAGTCTTTTCTTATTCTTCTTTTGTAGCTGTTGCTGCCGTTTCTTCATCGCAGAAGCACATCTACATCTCTCCAGCTCTCTACACCACTCTCAATCCCCCACCCGTCCCTAATTCCTCCCCTTCCTCCGTCTCCCCTTCTCCCTACGTCGTCAATCAAAAATGTTGCGGTGGCTCTGAAATCCCCCGTCCCCCTCCCGACCTTCAACTCCATGGATTCCATGTCAATAACAACAACTACTACAAGGAGGACGAGGAGGAGGAGGGCGAGGTGAAACAGACGGGTTAGGGTCAGGGTCAACGTCAGGAAGAGGAGGAGGACAAGGAAACATACTTATTTTGTTCTAATTTGTGTACATGCAGGGTCCCTAGGGACCCTTAACGTCATAAAACTAAGGTCGCTAGGGACGCTAGTTGAAAGTGCTAAAAAAAACACATTTTCAGGAAAAATGACTGATCTGGTGCAAGGTCGGTTAAAATGATTTTTTAGGCCCACTGATCACCTAAATTATTATTATTATTTTTTTTGGTAAAATCCTCTAAAATCTAAGAAGCAAAGCTGATGATCCACAAAGTATATCCATCAAGTACTCTCCCCATTAGTAGAATCCCAATAGGGTCCTCAACTCTCCATTACCCCACTGACACCTTTTACATTATTTCCATTATTTCTTTCATTATTAGAAATTTAATCTCTTTCTTAGAGTTAGACTATTATATTTTTATTTATTTAATTGGGACATGGAGTCTTAAGTATTTATAAGCATAATATTTTCTTTGGAAATATTTAATTGGGACGTGGATTAAGGGAAGAAAGGTTTGGTTTTCATAAATTTTTTTGTTGATTTGAATTTTTTAATTATTTTGTTATAAGTGTATTTATATAACAGGATATTAGTTTTAATATATTATTCAGGTCACACGAGACTTAACCTGTGCATCGCTAATGGGCTTCATGCTATCTTTCTAAAGGATGAAGATGAATCTTTATTGAAAGAGTACGACGGGCCCCACCTATACATACAATGGAATCTGCATAGTGGGCCCCACCACCCCGACCTTGGGATGCTTGGAGTACATATATAGGGTCACACTCATTTGTTATAGTAACTGCAGATCAATCATGAAAACACACACACACACACATCTTCCTGCAGTAAGTTTCAATTCTTATGTTCTAGACCGCACTGGTTGCCATAAGAATGGTGCGTTTGCATTCTCATCACTGCAGTAGAGGCATGGGTGTTGGTCGAGCTCTTGGGCATCTAACAGCTCCCTCGCATGTGTGACCACTTCTCGATTACTTAGCAGCCCATCATGTGCCTTCAATATGGTTTGAATGGCATTGCTGAATGCCCCACATGCCTTGGTCCCATCTTCGGTTGGATCCAGGTCTGCCGATGTCTCATTTGCCTGGCAACCACTTAGCAAGATCCCATTGTCCGGCCTCAACGGTCGAGATGCGTCTTCGTCGGGGCCAAATGAGCGAAATTTCGCACTTGATTCACTCCCAAAGGCTTCCAATAGGTGGATTCCCACATCTGTTGATGCAATGCCGGAGAGGGTGGTTAGGTGATCTAGAATTGAATCGAATGGGATGGATCTCCGGCGATGAGTGGATGCAAGAGTGGTCGTGTGGGGGCCGATTTGCTCCTTCTCTTTATCAATGAGGCCGCCGCTATGGCACGAATCGGAGATGATGGTGAAACTTGCTCCCTCCGGCAAGCGGTTGACCAGCTGCCGGAAGTCAACATCTGGAAGGGGGATTGTATGTCATGTTAGTTAATTCAGTTGAAGGGAGGATGTTCACGTTGGGCCTAGTCAATGTTTCAGGTCCAAATGTAGAAAAAACAGGCTTGATCGAAAGCCCACCCCATTGATCAGGTCCACATGGGCTGGTCCATTAGGATTAATGGGTATGCCAAATTGCCAATACCCCAACTTATGCTTACTTTCCTGGGCATTTTTGTATCAGATGGTGATGGGCTCAATTGCCGTCTTGTGGCAGTTGGCAAGTTAACCAAAGCCCAGGAAAGTGGTCACTGGGACTGAGACCCTCACATAAATAGTAGTAACAAGTCCTTTGATCTGGGTCCAAAGTAGGCATCAGAGGGTTAACTTGTCAAAGCATGTTTCAGCTGGAAATATTTTATCTGGGCTAAAATTCTGGCCCAATTCAGATTACAAGCCTACAAGCAAGAGAGAGTCTTTTTGTTGGGTTAAAATTTTGGACCAATTCTGATTGTAAGTAGTAACTGGTGGCTCAGACCAAGCCTCTTCATGGGCCTCAACCAAGAGAGAGTCTTTTTGCAATAAGAGAAAAGGTCCCATCAAACATCAATCTCTATAGCCCTTTTCATTAAAAAAAAAAAAAAAAAAAAAAAAAAAAAAAAGAGAAACCGATCGATCCCCTGTTTCATCCAAACAAACGAATCAGGGGGTGAAGCACCCGCGGGGGTTGTGGGGGTGGTGAAGAGCTTTCCTCCGTCCCCTTACATGTCGCCCCCTGATTTATCCAAACAGGGTTCTCCTATTTGAACGAAACAGGGGATCCGGATAGAAAAATAATAATAATAATAAATATTCTATCTAGTTGGCCCAACCACAAGATGATTAAACCAAATGTGCTGGTCTAACCTATTAAATAGAAATCCTAGTCCCATATGTTTCTACCATATGTTGAGCCTTATACCATTCAAATCTATTGTGATTGGCAGATCAGGTAGCTAATCTATGTGCTAAACTTCAAGTTGGGCTTGACTCACAGGATTCAGAGTAAAGTTTGAGTTTCAAGTTTTTAAAATCTTTTACCCAAAAAATAAAATATAAGCACAAAACTTTATATGGACCTGAGGTGATTGGACTGAACCCTACCAAATCTTTATAGAGCTCAAACCAATCCTTTTAGGGCCCATTTTCTAATCAAAGAAGGAAAGTAAGGATCACATATGTCCATCAAAAGGTTAAATAAAACCCTTTGGGAGGAAAATGATTACCCAGCCTTTACAGCAAAATCCTAGGAGACAGAGGGTCTTAGGTAACTCTTTTTTACCATATATTTCTAGGAATTCAATATTAAATAAGGCAAACGGGCCTTAAAAAGAAGAACATGAAAATGGAAAATTTAGCTTTTTGATAAGAAAAATCTAAGTAAAAAGGGACCATAATTCAGCTTATAACCACACTGTCTATCCTACTATTACCTGTAATAAGATTGAAATCACAAGGGACAATGGCTTCATCTTGCTTGGACCCATGTTTCTGGGCTGGTATCCTGGTCCCATGCCCGCTATAGTGAAAGAACAAGACATCCCCGGGCTCAGCCTGGTCGACCATCCGGCTCAGTGTGGCCCTAATGTTGGCACCAGTGGGCTTCACCGGCGAGCCGGGGGCATCGGTCAAGACCTCGATGTGGCTCGGGTCGAACCCAAACCGGTTCAGGAGCACATTTCTCATGGCATGCACATCATTTATGCACCCATGCAGCTCATATCGGCTGTTGTGGTAGTTGCACCCAACCAAGGTTGCCAATCTCTTCCTCATGTGCTGCATTTCCTCTTTCTAATTGAGACCCTATGCTCTTTAACAATGACCAAATATAAGACAGATTTCTGACTTCTCTTCAGTTCAGATATCATTTCACGCTCACATACACCATCTTATATATAGATTGGTTCATTTGCCAAGTTACTTGAATGCCCTCACCTACTGCTTGCAACATCATTCAATTCTCTAAGACTAACCCTGATTAAGAATGTTAGATTTTTATGATTTTTTTTTATAGTCTTTTGACATCATGTGGTCAGGTGTTTGTTCTTATATCTGCTGATGTGTTGATCATTATATTCATAAATGAGAGCAATTCTTGTGGGGCACTCTTTGTGGAGCATATCTGGAAAACATGGGAGGCACAGGGTTTGAGATTTAAGGGTGGCAACCCCAGTGCCATCTGGGCAAGCAAACCCAAAACTGATTTGTTAATCTAGGGTTTTGGCTGACCTATTCTATATACAAGTTGGATTTAGGTTGACACCCCTGATCTGTTTAATAAATGGTCGGATTCGGACTGAGTGCAGACTTGCTATTCAAATTTGACTAGCCAATTACTAGACCCAAATTTAGTCAATTGCATGAGGAACCAAACAATCCAGAGTGATGACCAAGGGTTCAGGTTGATGTATTTTAAGTTTTTGATAGGATTTGGGCTGAGAGTTTCAACTTGATTAGCAAATTGGTCAGGCTTCAAATAATCCATTCCCATCCCTAGGTAGTGTGGACTTTTCTCCTGCAGGAACATTTGCTTGCGTGCAGATGTCTCAATTCGACAAAAAAAAAGGAGGCTGGGGAGTAAAAAAATTGAGGAACCTTTGAATTAGAGGCGCCTATGGGGATACATGCATGCAGATGTCCAATGGGAGGGAATTGTCCATAGGCAGGATAGGATAGGAAGGATTTGACAGAATGTAGTGTGGGCCAGATAGCATTTCCACTGGATGATCATTTTAGATGGTTTACTCAAGGGTTTCAAAATCAGCATAAATACAGCTTTTGTCCCATCAGGTCAGACATTATTAGACTTAAAAAATGACCTACAGCAAAAAAAAAAGAATCCTTTTTTCTTTTTTGCTTGTAAAAGAAATTCCTTTTATGTTTACTCTTTGGTTCAATCCAACATTATAGAGGAAATAAAAATTCTATCAAGAAAAATCAGTTCAAGATTTTTTCCTTTTCATAAGAAAAATGTGTCGCACCAAACAACGAAACTATGGGTCATACAGAAAATTGAATTAGACACAAATGCACCTTATACGTTCTACTCATACATTTTACTCATTAGCCAACTCTAGCTTGATAATGTATATGTTCTACTTGTGATGATGAGAAGAGAGAGTTGTACGTTTGTAATTACTTTGAAGATCAGGGGATGTTTGTATGATGAGTTTGCCACTTGCGTGGAAGGGAATATTGTCTGGATAATGACTTGGTTATTGCTTTAAGGTGGCAGGAAGTGCATTGCTTCAAGCAAAATAATGGAAGCTATGTACGTAAAATCCTACCCATTTTTAGCAAATTACAGGAACAACACTCTCTAGTCTCGAATAGCAGTTGATGACATATCTGTGAAGAGAGAGGTGCTGCTTGGTATAATCTCAGATATGGGAAGGGGATGGCGTGGAAGTAAGGTAGCACTGCAAATGAATGAATAATGATGAGGCCTTAGATAACTTGATAAGAGCTTCCAAATGGGGAGAGATTTGAAATGGCACACTTTCAGTGGGACCCAGTAGTATGGATTTGATGGATCAGATTGATGAATTTGGTGGTGGACTCTATGGTCCAATGGGAGCAGGGAAAAGGGTTCAGACAGTCTATAATAACTTGAATTAGAAGATTAGCTAGGAGTTAATTAGCCACCAGGCCTACTGGAAAGCCTAGTTGACCAAACCAGACTATAAAATTATGCTTGGCTGATCGAACCAGGCGTACTAAGCAGTCTCTTCTTCTTATCATCATCGTCGTCGTCATTGTTATTGTTGTTGTTGTTGTTTTATTTTTTTGGTTGATGTGGTGGTGGTTGTTATTTTATAAACCTCATTAGGAGTGGTGTGAGTTTATGTTTCTTTTCCTGGTTTTATTGCTGGAATTAGTTTCAGTTTAAGGCTTCTTATGCTTAAAACATAAAAATCCTATGGAGTAAAGGGACAGCTTAGCTCTTTTGGCTTATTTTCTCCATTATCATCTTGAACCAACCATTCTCCCATCTCTCGAACATGTTGTTTCTATGAACTGCTTGCCTGTTTGTTTTCATAAATTTTGCCTGTTTGTTTTCATAAATTATATCGGAACTCATGGTTAAATGAGCGTCACTGAAGGATTATTAAAGATGATGAATGAAAGACATGAGGTGATGAGTAGGGGGCTAGGGGCATACCCAGGTATAAAGGCCTGGGGACTGCAGCCCCCACTCATACCTTAAAAAACATTAAAAATTTGAAGAATCAACAGCAAAATTTGAAAATTATTATGTTTTCTAAACATTTGCTCATTCCTCCAATATTTATTTTACATAGAGCCCCCCCCCCCAATTGCCCCGCCCCCCCAATTGAATTTCCTGAGTCCACCCCTGCCGATGAGTGAAGGATATATATAAGGTGATGTAGATGGGACATTAACTTTTAGATGTATTGAATTATTAGGATGAAAGCTGAGTATTCATTTCGTATCCTCTCTTTATTCAATTTCCGATGGAGGGTTTCTTTGATGGGCATTTTTGTAGGTATATTCACTTTTGAGCTTTATTTTTATCCACTTATGGAGTGAATTCTTATGTATTCTGTGCAAACACACAGGCTATAATTTTCTCTGATTTGTGTTGATTTCTCTTCAGTATTGCTTTCTGCTTGGTTATCTTTAGGTGGACTGTAACAGACAAGTTTACTTTCCAGGGTCTTCAAGCTGTCAATCAAGGAGTGATGATAATGGCTTGGGGACATGGAAGAGTATTGCAACAAGCGATTGTTGTTTGGATTTAGCGATGGCCTCTTCTACCAATGTAGAACAATCCAGATAGGTTGGATTTATAGATGCATGAGAAGCAAGAGAGATAACACTAATGAAATGATTTTGATGCAGATTAAATTATAGCCTTTTATTTTAGACCTTAATCTAACTAACTCTTATTGGTTATACTAGAGTTTCCAAACAGCCCTCCATGACCTTCTTTCTGAGATTAGTTATAATTATTCATTAGACTATATTAATTACAAGAAATTTGAATGATGTACACCCACTAAGCTATATACTGTATTGAAGTAAGTTCAAGGACCATTGGCCTTATATTTTTGTGGATCCTTAGTGCCTGCTTGTTGTATAGAATACATAGGAATTTATACTCGAGTTATAAAAAAGGTGAAGGGTAGAAGGTAGCGATATAAATGAGACTTTTACTTTTCTATAATTTGAATTACTAGGACGATGGTTGGGTATGCATTTCCCATCATCGCTTAATTCAATTCAATGAAAGAGGTTGTTTATGGTAAATTTTGGATATTCACCTTTGATTCTTTATTTTTAACGTTGTATAGAAATATAAAACCTTAGAATTCTTAAGAATTCAATTATATGAAACAAACAATTATATGAAACAAACAAGCCCTATGAGCATGTCTGGTAACAGGTGAGAAATATGCGAATCTAAAGATCCTCACTGCCCTTGAAACAGGAATATCCAAATCTATAAGGAATCACATAAAAAGTAGTGCAATAAAGTGGGCATCACAAGGAACTAATTATCACATAAGATACCACAAAATCTCAACTTAGAATATCATGGAATTCCTTTTCCACACACACCATTGTAACAAATATTGTCTTTGGTTGAAATTGGGAACATAGGGATGCCTATTTGGACAGGACTCCTGCTCTCACTATACCACCCCTGGGGTGGGTAGGTTAGGTAATGCCCCTTGGCCACATGGGCAGTCCAACCAAAAAATAGAGAGTAAAAGATACTAATTTAATATTCAAGAAAATATAAATTAACACTAATTAATATAGTCATTTCCAATTCTCGTGATATTCACTTCAATAAGAGTTGGGTCCAATGTAAGATTGAGCACAAATGGGACCAACTCCTATTAAAATGAGATTTGAAGATGCCACGGGATAGTCTAGATGGGACGCATCATTTTACAAATTATAGACTATCATTTTGTGGGCCCATGGTGTAGTTCTAGACATCCCACTCATGGGCAGCAAATATGTAACTACGCCCAAACCATCCATATCCGGATAGGTGTCCTACAGTTTGGACTCATTTTGTATTCTTTTGCCGTAGAAGTATATACTATATAGTAGACTACAAATAATTTAATGGGTAATAAAATGACAAGTAGGCGGGGATAGCTCAGTTGGGAGAGCGTCAGACTGAAGATCTGAAGGTCGCGTGTTCGATCCACGCTCACCGCATATGTTATTTTTTTCATTTTAAATTTATTAAAATCTATTGCACCATAAATTAATATAAAATATATATATATATATTTTTTTTGCTCCCTAATATGTTATCTCATTAGATTTAGTTGATTCTTATCTTTATTTTTTCAATTTTATAAATTTTGAAATCAATAGAAGCAAACTAATCAAACTTGCGCCAGATCTTTTATCACTACCATTTTTCTTCACTTATAAATTATGTTCACCCCTATTTAATTTCTCTATTTTTTTTCATATTTCTAAATTATCTCATTAAATTTATTTTGTTTTTCAAGATTTTAATTTATTATTTATATAGAAATAATCAAACCATTTGGTCATTTTTTAACAATTTTCATTCTTATACTCACACCATTTGTTAATTTTTTTTCACAACTTGTTGTATCTATTGAAAATCTTGTTTTTAGATTTATAACCTATATAAAGTCTCTGCCCATGAATCAAACTTGCGCCAGATCTTTTATCACTACCATTTTTCTTCACTTATAAATTATGTTCACCCCTATTTAATTTCTCAATTTTTTTTCATATTTATAAATTATCTCATTAAATTTATTTTGTTTTTTAAGATTTTAATTTATTATTTATATAGAAATAATCAAACCATTTGGTCATCTTTTAACAATTTTCATTCTTATACTCACACCATTTGTTAATTTTTTTTACACAACCTTTTGTATCTATTGAAAATCTTGTTTTTAGATTTATAACCCATATAAAGTCTCCAGGATAGAGAAATCCGTGTAAGGGCCCATGAATCAGTTTTCTTTTCCTCTTGATAACGTGCAGTACTCACTGAGATACGAAAAGAAATTCATCCAAATTATATAATAAAAGACAGCTGGTGAGTTTATGGGAGAGAGACACGTGGCGCATCCTCAGACTTTTTGCAATGCCACATTTCAGAATTACCCTTCTCATTTAATCTCAACAAATCACTATTATCTAATTTTTCTACAAAATTGGATCTTAAAAATCTCCAAAAGCCAACTCTCCAATTAATTAATTTTCCTTCAGTTGGTGAGGATTGAACCCACTTTGTGATGATGGGCCCTACCATCTTGTGAACCCACCCCTCTTCCATGAAATTGAATGGCATTGTTGAATTGATTATTTACTAAAACTGAATTTAATTTACACATACCGAATCCTATGCCATATATGTGACTTCCATCTAGCCGATAGTAAAAGATCATTAATATGATTGATCCATGATAGAACCCAATCAACCCATTATTGGGTCCTCAATTCTATTTAATCATCAATATAATTTCATGGAATGCACGGTTACAACACTATCATTGATGGGTCCCACCAATCAGATGTAAAACAACCCCATAAATTATTAAACCAACAAAAAGGGCCAACCCTATATCATACATGATTAATCCTTAATTAAGCATAATTAAGGTTGAGGGTTAAAAGAAATTAAGAAATAAAAAAAAATGAAAAGCATAACAAACCCCACACATTTGACCATTGACCATACTCAATTGTTAAATTAGGCATATATACGTGAGTACAATTATTATTATTATATAATATATAATAGCTTGGGCAAGAGCACTATATCATTATGGGCCCGCCTAATCAATCCAACTATATATCTTTCCCTTACTCCTTCCCTTATGTTGCTTCCTTTACATATCTTTTTTAAGCCATATTTCAATATTTTTGTTTACATTTTTATTAGATATATATATGCATAATTATTACTTTTATAATGGAATATATATATATATATATATTTATGGACCGTGTTGGGCACAGGCCTGTCATTCACAGAAGTTGATTCTTGGTTGAGTTTTGTTGGGCATAGGCAATGTTCTTTGTTGTGAAAGTTGGAATTTCTTCTTTTCGTAGATTTTTGATGTAATTAAGATTTTTTCTCGTTTTACATAATTCTTCTGTTATGTGGTTCATCTTTAATGCATTATATAAGAAGAAGAACTGAAGAAGACATTAATGTTTTTTTTATTTTTGGGCTTTTCGGTCAGGCGTTGGACCAGGTTGTGACTTGGAATAGAGGCCCATCTAGATTGGTTTAATGTGTGGTTATAACACTATCATCGATAAAAAAAAAATCATATAAAATAGGAGGGGAATCGAGTTCCACCAAAATCCAAGACCTCTATAGCCTGGGGAGTTAGGATTGTATATATTACCAATTTTCATTGCAAAATAGAATGTAGCCTTCATATGATTTGGTCATGAGTTCAAGTAGAAATTCGAGCATTCTTTTCAAACAAAATGCCCACTCCTTGTGGGGTTTTTTTATTTTTATTTTTTTAAAAGAAGAAGAACAAGATGCCCACTTCATGTGCGATTTTTATAATAATGTCATATAAATGTTTTAGCGGCTCAGTTAATGGCCCTCATGTAATTCCTTGAATCATTAAGGATGACTTAATCTCATTAATTTTTTTTTTTAGTTTTTGCACTCCCACTTGGTAGACATGATAGTTTCTTTAATGAAACTTCTTTGGCTCTGTCAATTGAATTATTTATTGTTATTAAAAAAGTCCCAAGCTTAGAATGGGCAAAAGTGGGTCATATCTTTTTTTCTTTAGCACGTATATGGGTCCAACTATATGGGTTCTTTGATTGTGTCATTTATACAATTGATTACTACAGGCCAACTATGGACAAGTTAGTAGCTTTTGTATTGTTTGCTTTGTAATCAGCAGTAGATATGTTGCATCCCTTGCCATTAAACTTCATCAACATAAACAATTTCCTTCTTATAATTATGCACTTTGTTGTTGTCGATGATGTTGATTTCAGTGTAAATATATTTCAAGGTTATAGGGATGTAATTTGAAAGCAACAAAAAGGCAGTAAAATGGTACTTTTGTTGTTTTTATTACTTTTCTTTAATATTTTTTTTTGTTCTTTATATGTATGTTTTAGGAAATTGTAATTCACTCTCATTCTACAATGATTTGTTGAAAATTAAATATTCTAGCGTAGTTGCTGGAGCTCCAATGACCGTTACTGGAAATGGTTGGGGAGACACTGTGGTTATATCATCACTCTGATAGAGAAGGAGAGGACCGCATAGAGGCATATACATTGTAAGGACGTCGCCATTGATACTATAAAGAACACGGTCACTTAGATCTCGAATATGATTCAATGTTTTGATATTGATGATTGATTTTGATTTATATATAAGATTTTGTTAATAAATTTGCCTCTTTAAAATAAGCATGCCTCCCAATTGCATTTGACAATTAATTTGTTCATATTTATGTTTAAATTTACTTTCAACTAACATCTATCTCCTGTCCAATATACATGCCCTATTAATGGGAAGGGATAAAGGTATATGGAGTTCTTCAAAAGATGATGACTAATTCTGAATTTTATATATCATTATTTTAAATGGAGTTTGTTTATGTACTCAGTGTTTACTTTTAACGTAAATTGGGTTTTCCCACTATGAATTAAAAACTTGCGTTGGACACAGGCCTTAAAGCGCTAGTTATATATATATATTTTAACAGCAGGTGAATTTGTGGAAGAACGACACGTGGCGCATCCTTAATTTTTTTGATTTTTCAAGGGCGCCATGTGGGCATCCCAAAAAATGACACATGGCAATAAAAATAAAAGTCCTAAATCTTCTCTAACTCCCCTAAAATTCCTCCCATTCAATTTTAAACTTTCCTTTAGGGTTATAATTTTTTTCCTTCCTCGTGCTGAAGAGAAGGTTCACATGTTTATGAATTTGAATCCATGTTTTCTATTACAAGATTGATGGGTTTTAGTTTTAAATTTTCTTCTTGAAGACGAAGATGCCCTTTTTCTTATTGCAAACGTGACAACCATGCACAAGTGTGTACAGTCAGATCTGGACTTGGGTGGGCTAGGTTGAATCTTGTCCAAGCTAAATATAATCTTCATCAGTTGGCTCTCAACTTCAATTGTGTCTTTAATTTTCATTAGCAGTTGGTTCTTAATTTGAATTGCGTCTTTAATCTTCATTGGTTCCATGGTTTCAACCTATAAACAATAAATATAATTCTTCCATTACCGGTCCCAAGGTTCTTCTAGATGATTCTATCATCAGACTTTTTGCAATGCTACATTCCGGAATTACACTTCTAATCTAATCTCATCAAACCACTATTTTCTAATTTTCCTACATAACAGTCCTGCACATATCGGTTGTGTATGCCCCATTAGAATACTTACTAGGATACCCAATCATAACCATAAAATCTAAAAGCTTTCAAGGATTTTACCGAAAAAAACTCTTAGATGACTCCTTTGCACAGATGTGGTCCCGTCGGACTGATTGAGTTCTTTTTATTAAGATTGAAGGGGAGTGACGATATGATCGCCCATCTCTTTCTTCTCTCTCCCCTCCTTTCTAACCTACGCAATCCCCTTTCCCCAAACTCCAAATCCCTCTTCTCCTCTCCATCTTTTCCAGACTTTTGATTTCCAATTTATGATGTTTCTCTCATTCCTTGGACTTCTAGTGTTAATGTTTGGGAAAGTTCATCTGAGAGATGTGGGATGTTCAAAGCTTTGATGAATCTCATTTCATGTTGCTGGAAGCCCTTTGATGAGAATCCCGACACCGGGAGGAAAGGGAGGGAGGGCTTGCTCTAGTTTAGAGATATCGGCTGCGATTTTTCGATAGTCAACATTCAAGTGAATCAGGAAGACACAAGTTTCTGGTCGGCAATATCGTCTCCCATTTGTATTTGAGAGACAATATAGTCACTCGGTCAAATAAGAAAAAAAATTTGCCGGGAGGACATTTTCTATGTGCATTGAACTATGGGTCCTTTTTCGTGCATGGGCTATCTAAGAGGCCTTTTTTCCGTAAAATCCTCTCATTTTTTACGAGTGTATCTCATGGTATTTGATCTGACAAGAATAGCCTGACCCTACAACACACATCCACCACATAAAACTTTTGTGTGCGCGCGCGCCAAGAACAAAAACACAAGAAGGTTATTGAAACCCATACCAGCATGGGCGGACGCTTTATGGAGCCAATTTGTGACTACTTTTGATTAGTGCAGCTCTGTTCTTACTCTTATCTCCCCATGTTCTGCCACCATGCCCGATTTTATGCTCATCAAGCCTATTGTTAAAAGACCATTGAACTTTAAGACACTTAAATCAAGGGCTAGGATGATATGATGGGGCTGGTTTTTTTCATTGACTCTTAAGCACAGCTTTCCATCCATCCATCCCTACCAATCTCACATAGATTTGAACACTGGCAGTGAAAGCCATCATAGAAAAAGGAAATACAATATTGTTGTTAAACTTCAAGATTTTAAAACCAAAATGTTAAGATGATCTCATTAAAGTGATATCTGGTAAACCCCTGAAGTTTAAGCCCTTCAAAATCAAGATTTAAAAGCTAGCCTAATGGTAGGATTGTCAGTTCCCTTCATTAGCCTGGCAACTAAGCTTGGGTTTTTTGGTCATTTCACCCTAAAACCAATTTCTATGAAAGTAGTAAGGATAATATAAAGTGCAACCCATCCAGAGGATTTGGTTTTGAATACTTCGGAATGGAGAAGCACAATTTATGTAGCCGATGATCCCAATATAGTTGGGACAAGACTATGATGATGATGATGATGAAATATGTATTAAATATGATCAATATGATGAGGGAATAGCTCTCACTGTAGTAAAAGCTTCGCAAAAAACTAGAGCTGGGTAGAAATTGGGCCCAATTAAAGGATTTAATTATGCAGTTATGCTCAAACAATCTATAAGCGCCCTTACAGAGCTTACAAGGACTCGTAAGGAGATGTTTATTTTAAAATCTAAAATTGAAACTAATTATACAAAAGATCCTAGACATCCACCTAATTATAATGCAACATTTCAAATGAGTTCTTGAGCCTATCGTACATAACTGTAACTCAACTGGTTAGGGACATAGGTGTGCGTGTTTAAGTGCGAGTTCAAGCCCCATTGCGACTATAAAGGAGGAAATAAAAAATAAAGTGAAGAATTCTTGAGCTCGTTTTAAGATGTTCTGGACTTCAATCTAAACATATCCCTTTTTACTAATTAATTCCTTCTCTATACCAGTCACCCCTTCACCTTGCTCTTGAACTTAAAGCACTTACAATGGCCAAGAGCTGCTTTATATGTTCTTTTGCATCTGCTCAAACCTAATCAAATCATGTTATTTGATTGCACTTCTATCGAGGGTACAGAGATCTTCTTTTATGTACTCATGTACTCATTCTATTTTTTCATGTGAACCCATGAATCATCTTAGAATATGCTGCTTTTTTTTTTTTTTTTTGTCATTTCTTGGTACAAGAATTTGGTCTGACATTCAAGCTTCATCATGCTTTTGGCTAAATTAATATAATGTCATATTCAAGTTTGACTAGAACGTACCAATACGATGAAATGAAAGGAAAATTTTTACTAAACAGTGAGATGAGAATGAAGCTAAATGTTGGCCAATCACCAATAAGTTTGACCGGAATATACCAATAATTTTGACCATATATGAGAAACAACAAATGCAAGAAATTATTATAGTAGAGATGAGAATGTTAAGATAGAATTAGAAATGAGTGCATTCGGAAGCATTTAGAGGTAACACAGATGGGTTAAATTAAGAGAGACTCGTTTGAAATGATTTGGACATTGTCCAATGCATGTGAGCAATGATACTGGTGACGAAAAGTTTTCTTTATAGGTTGATCTGGCCTTCAAGGAAAAGGGGTAGGCCAAAGAGGCATGGATAGAACTAGTCAAGATAGATATGAAAAAGTGCAACTATCCAAGGATTTGGGCCAAGATAGATAGAAATGAAGAAACAAAATTCATGTAGTTGACCCTAAAATAGATGGGATAAGGCTTTGATGACGATGATGACGATTTCCTTAAGTTTTATCGGCCACGATATTTTGTCAACTTGTTCCCAAACATTGGATGATCTTGTGGTTTCTTAAGACTAGTGTCATTCCTGCATATAATGGTCATTAGATCAAATGTTGTTAAAATTATGTAGAAATTTAAAAGAGAAAAAAAGAAAAGAAAAAGAAACAGTTGGTTTCATTGATATATCACAACAACAACAACAACAACAAAAAAAAAAAAAAAAAAAAAAAAAAAAAAAAATGAATAGTCATCAAAGCTACTCACTGACCAAACCAATTCCATGAAGGTAGAGTTTCAGCATGTTCTCAGTTCAGCAAATGGAGGGTTGCATTGAATGACGTGGACTGTAGTGAATCTTCATTTTGTGGTTCTTCTGCTTTATTGTAATCTTTGCAGGCTTTATTTGGTTGTTGTGTGTTGAGGGTATAATTCTCTTCTACGATAACAAAGTATAAAATGAGTTTGACTAGTGAATCGACATCCATCTCTCTTAGCAAATAGCTTTTGGAGAAATTTTTTAGATGCATATTTTCATGAATCTAAAAGAAATATCATCACATTTTTATTGCAAGTTTTTACATATGTTGGGCTTTCGATGGTGCACAATTGATTCTAAGTGAACATCAAACCAAGTCTTGGTGTTTCATCAAACCATCTCATTTGATAGTAAAGAATCATTACATCTTTAATAACATGATTATTTCAGGCAAATACCATGTCCTTACATGCATACTCAAAACAGAGCATGACATAAAACAATTCCAAAAATTGCTGCACAAGCTTTTGGTGTGAAGTGCAGAATTACAACAAATATGTAATGGAATGGAAACTAAACTATGAATCAGAACAACAATAGCACCATAGGCATTTGATCTGACCTTAGCTGACTGAGGCCTTTATCATAGCTTCATTTTAACTAACCACAGATTAGCATGGCTCTCACTGTAATATATCCTTAGGCAACGCTAGAAAGGGTTTAAAGGTCAAAAGCACAGCAATCAGTTCTACCATGTTTAATATGAAGAAAACCAAGTGATCACCTGCATTTGAACAAAAGGGATTACAATCAAGACACTGTTGGGAAGAAAAAGAATGGGAAAGGTAAAAACACTGAACCAGTAAAACATTGCTACATAAGTTCATATAGAATTTGGATGAACACAGAGAAAGCATATTCCATTCTGCCTTGAACAAATTTTGTTTAGGCTTATTTATCAACAAAAAACAAAGACCATCAATTCCACCATAGCATTACAGTTGTCCAATGTTTGCCAAACTAAATGTGATTAGATAAGAATGTATTCGCAGGTTCATCGCAATAACAAGGTAACTGTACAAATATATAACATACTGTTGTTGAATCCGTGGAAAAATACATGCATTGGAGCCTACTGGGATATGCTTGTCTATATTCCTAGTTCTTTGAAATGAACCATGTATCTGAGTTGGGAATATTCTGACACAGCACCATGTCACATTCTTAACAAATTCTTATGGTGCGAATTTCATTTGATAAAATATCATTACTACTTTTCTCCTTTTGAAATCTGAGTATGAGTATGATATTGATATGTGTATTACTTGAAAGTTCAGAGTGAAATCTGTGTTATTTTCATTATTGTTATTTTTCATCTTATCGTTCTTTTAAGATAGGTATTTTTAAAATGCTTTTATTATGTTGAATCCATGAATCCTATGTTTTGAAAATTGTTGAATTAGACACATCGTACACCGATATAAATTATAACATCTGTCCATATTCATGCAACTTAGGTGCTTATGTACATTTTAAGTCTCAAGTCTAAAACAACAAACGCATAATCCCATTATAAAAAATTAGGCTATAGGCATAGCAAAGAAAAACTCTCAATGTTTATAGATATCTATGTTTTCTGGTATTCTAATATAGCCTGTTATTTTATGGGTTAATATTCATTGAAAATCTATACTGATATGACTTTGCTGTTTTTCTACATTGATCTCATATTAGACATTTTAAGCAAAAAAACTTCATTTTTCAAAAGATATCCACGGAGGGATGTACGTCCAAAAATGAATTTAGATGACATTCCAATACCGGTTTATGTTTTGCCGATATTTCAACTGCGGAGATGTTCTCCTACGAGCAGACTACAAGTAGCCCATATGCAGTTGAGCTCATGGGTACCACTTAGATGCAAGTTTGTAAATGGGAGGAGTGCAGATAGAAAGGTCTCCTCATACATAGATAACAGGGATCCAAAAAACCAGCCCCGCCAGATTATCCTAGCCCTTGATTAACAGCATTAAAGTTTAATGGCATCTTAACCGTAGATTTTCTTGAGATTCAATCTAGCGGCGAGCAAAAGTTCAGTGCGTGTAAAATTGAGCCTGATGCCAGGTCAAGGGATGAAAAGAGTAGAGTATTAAAGGGACTGCATTGATGAAAGCTGGACTTAATAGTGCTGGACTGCACTTGCAGTTGCTTGTAGGAGTACATTTTTGTTTCAAATGCACCTTTATGAAATGATAATTTGTCCACCATCTATCGTTCAATATAGCTATATGGACGAGTTAGTCTCGTCCTAGATCATGTCTAATTTCTCTTCTGTTGTCTCATTACATGGGTTCGAAACTTCAAATCATAAGATGTTATGAGTTGCCGAATTCTGCAAAAGAAACTATCAGATTCTTGAACAAAGATTTTGCACAGTAAATATAGTCCTTCCATTTTTTTATATTGGGGGCCCACCCCACAATTTGAAGATTAAGACCATTGATCTGGTCAAGGCACACGCTAGATGGGCAGCAGCTTAAACATCTCACCTATCGGAAAATCCTAAATCTTTAATCAACAGCCTCCAAGTTGGATACTAATGGCTAAGATCGTCAAACCTGGGTAATGTGTCAGAAACTATTTATTGAAGTAGTGATGTATCAGGTGAGTGAACCATGAAAAATAGGCCCTGTATTTACAGACATAGGACTTGAGTTTACAGTAGAAAAAGTGAAGTCTAGGGTAATATAATTCGTTAATTTTAAAATCATCAACCATCATGCAACATAAATCTTTCCCAGAGGTTGCCTCATGCATTCACCAAAATGCACTCGCCCATGCACTGACCAGACTTCACTCTGGTGAACAAAATGGCAGTATTGACATTTTACAGAGTATTAAACCACCAAGGTTGGATGGAATCCTTCTATCAAATTCAATATTATGCATTGTTCAAGCAGTCAAGAATATGGGACTGCTTTCTCCAACAATCATTTTTATAATAGAAAGTAGGAAAGTTCAACTAGGAGACTCCTATGTAAGAAACTTAGGATAAAGCCTACCAATTAATGATAAGTTAGGATAGATCCTATCAATTAATGCCAGGGGGTTAGACCACTGGATAGTCTATCAATTAAAGAGAGTTTCACTCTATCGCCTTCAGCTATTAAGTTACAGAGCAAGTGTTAAAAGCAACCTATGGTTTTTCACTCATATCCAGAAAATCAAGGCATTCTACATCAACTGATAAAACCTGGGACTTGTGTAATTTGCAGTAAAATTAGTTAGAGCTGACTACTCACTCTTGCACAAGAAAAGCAGCGCCTATCCACCATTGCATTAGTCAAATGGACAGTCGGTAAAGCCGCACTTAAACATGTAGGCCTCATTATGCAGCAATTAACAGGCCTGTCAGGTCCTTTTTACTTTTTCATGGTAATCCTAGTGTATCCTCCTAAGCTGTCAAAACCTAACCTATTTCGTGTTTTGGGCGGTGCTGGCCGATACATATTCGCCCAAACCAACTGAGCTGAGCTAACAGGAATGCCTCCCAATAGGAATTTGATTTCCCTTACCAGCTGAGCTAACAGCCTGAGACAACTACTTACTACTGAAGGAATAATTACAACTGTCTTGCATTTGTTAGTAAAGTTCATACCTGGGAGGAAGCTAGCGCTCTGACGTTTTTGTGCCAAAGCAAACCTGCAGTAACCAAAATGCTATGAATAATGTATTTTAACTCTTAAATAGTAGCCTTAGTTTAGAACTCATTAGTTAGAAAGCACAACATTTCTTAACTCTTGATAAGAATGCAAGATTGGTATACTGTATATTCTTTCTCAATTATACCATTGCTTGACTAAATTTGAGGAAATAAGCAGGTTTTATTGTATACTCACAGAGCACCTCCTCCTGCTGGACCAAATGCTTTGAAAAGAGATTGTGCAGTCATAGCAATTCCATTTGCTGCTCCTCTTTGGTGCTGGGGCTGTATATGCAAATCCAGGTCAAATATAGTTTCCCTTTTTCTTTTTTGGGTAACAGATATATGCTATGTTTATATTCAAATAAAAGAAACAGAAATGAAGATAACATTAAAAACAAAGTCAGCAGTTACCACAGCATTGTTTTGCAAAATGAATGTTCCTGTGATAACCGTCACCTGTATGAAAGTAAAAAATAATCACTTAGAGAAATGCCCGGCATGAGTTAGAATTGTATATCGAATCCCATCAACATGGGGTTAGCCGAATAAAAAGAGTAATAAAAAATCTCCAATTAATCTTAAAAGGGGGCTATTGTTCATGGCACATTTCTGTGTTACCAAAGCCATTCAACTGGTGTGGCTAACCATGAAAGTGGCATGGTCTAACACCAGGGTGGTCCATTCATCAGGTAGCTACATATGCATGAGTAAAAAGGACAGGTCGTCCTATTCAATGTTTGGTTGCAACCTTAGGGGATGTTTGTGTAGCTTCTATGGAAACAGAAGTCCGCAAACATAATGCTTTTCTTTTGAATTTTTTCCCCTATCCTCCTCCACCATTGGAAACACTTTTGCGTGGATTTGCATAAAACTGCACTGCTTTTAATCCTTTTCCTTGTGGAAAAAACTTTCGCACCCAATGATGGAAAAGTTTTTCCGCAGAAAAACATCTGGATTTTCCTTTCCATTCTGTGGAAAAATGGTTTACACAAATGTGCTCTTAAGGTTTTCGGTTCAACTTACCAATCCAAGAGGAAAAGGAAAAAAAATGCACAAATTTTCGGCTGGGATTATTCATTGTGGGTATCACCAGATGAATGTTTTTCGACTTCACACGTGCATTGGTGTATCTTCTGCAAAGACGATAATTCTTTGCATCAATGTCCAAATAGACATCCTAATAGGCTCTGGGCATATTATCCTCCTTGACTCCTAAAACACTCGGAGCACAGGCACAGGAAATCACTAGGATTGGGAACCTACGGTTTTGCATCACCTTATAAGAAAGGATTTGCAAGGCCTTTGTATAAATAATTGAAATCACACTAAGGGGCATTAAACTGACCTAGTTTATCTATATAACTAGGTTATATAGATATTCAGATGTGATATCAGATATCAGATATTCAGATGTGAACTAGGGAAAGCCACTACATTGATTGTGCTCAAAATGGGAAATCAAATTAGTTGTTTCAGACTCTAAATCAAGTTGTTTATTTTTGGGGGCAATCATCATATATATAATTCTTCTGGACTTCAGGAACTATATTTTTTTTAATGTGAGAGCTTCTTATTTCAAGTGGAGTTCTTATTTTCCAGTTCAGAGTGAGATTCTGGAAAAAAAAATTGCATCATTTGTAAGCCATGACCAGAAATGAGACTTGAATGAAAGTATGAAAGTCAGGTCAGTTTTGACTAGGCAGAATTAGGTAGCAACTAATAGAAATGAGGAGTAGACATTGGAGACTTCGTATTCGATCTCATGTAATGGCATAGTTACAATATGTAAAATTGATATCCTTTGATTGGTTGACCTGGATGATATGCAAATGGTATCAGAAGTCAACAACCGCGGAGTATCACATTGGTTAAGGTACTGTCCTATTAGGGGGACAGCTACTTCTGGTCCTGGGATAAGCATACGCGAGGACCATACCAGAACAAAAATGTATCACTAGGTCTTTCATTTCATAATGGTTGGTAATTCCTGACCAAACTGGTAATTACAGCTGCTGAACCAGATTAATAAATAGTGTGAATCCATCAAGCCACTCAATCAGGCAACTGTACCCGACATTACGTCGATTCTCCAATCCAACTTGAGAATTCTAGGTTTGGGTTTACATTTTCAACCCAATTATATAGAAAATGTTGCGTTCAGATAGTCCTAGACCCATTACCCTTGGAGTTCAATCTGAACCGACTTGACCCATTGACACCCTCCCAAGATTGTAATCAAACACTCATATTAACAGCTTTTAGAGTAATGCAATGCAGCAGTCAGCTATTTTATTGAAGAATTCTCTTTGATATGAGAATAGTCTTGAATTATTTTATTAGCTAAGGCTGCAGTTGTCTTATTGTCATTTTGGGAGCAGAGAACATTTCCCTCCCTCTTTCTCAATTTTCTAGCAGTAGGAAAATCATTTGTATGAAGTGGGGGAAGAACATGAGGATGTAAATTGTCTTCCGCTCCCAAAAGAGGAAGAACCAAAGACTACTTTACATGTAAAGTAAATGGAAAATTTTCAAGAAAATTATCACAGGTTACAAACTACAATGCCCAAAGAGATATCCATATCAAATTTAAACTTACAGAGAGAACATTCTTCAACAAGGATGCAAAGTTTATCAACAATGTTAGCGTGACTCCCGATAGCATAGCAATAAAGGGGTAACTTGATAGCACTGGTACAGACAAGATCTGAAAATTGGAAACATAATTGTAAAAAATGATTGCAATTTCATTTATAAAGTGAAAATACATAATTTGAGGACTCCCATAACATATCAATGGAAAGTAACAGGACCGAATTTTAAATCTTCCTGTAATCCCATCAAATGCATGGATCTCTAACTGTACAACCATGGGAGTCCCTGAGGATCACTAGTCCATGAGCCCCTTGAGCATTCCTCAAAATTAACAGAAAATAAACCAATCAGATAGTACGAGTTTAGTGCAGAAACATACCGCTGCGAGGCGGGATAACATGATGGGCCCAAGAATTCTTTCAACCACTGGATATAGGAAGAGTTGAAATACTAGAAGACCACAGCCTGATATTTCGAAAATTAGTCATTAACTTGAGAACCAAAAAGGACTATTCCTAACTATGACTCTTTTTGTAGTTCCACATGTTCCCTAATTTAGATACATCTTTCTGCAGAAGTTTCCTGTTAGAGATCCACTTTTCCTCTCAATAAATTCATTGTAAAATGTAGCTTTTTTAATATTTCATGCTTCCTAAGGGGATTATGCATATACATAAAGCTCTTTTAGTAACATTTTTATATAGGTTCCTTGATGCTGTGAGAGTTAGCTCTATATATAGATGGACAGATATTAAATTGATTAGCTGTGCAAGGGACACAACTTTCAGTTCCTCCTCTCCATCTCTTCTTGTTTTGTCTTTTGATTTATGAATGGTAACTATCATTAATAAAAGCTTAGCAGTACAGAGGAATCCCAACAAGCCAACACCAAAGAAACAGGAAACTAAATAGGAAAAGGCTTATTTTGTCCTTTGATACTTTTTGTTTGGTTTCTTTCTCACTATCACTTCTCGATGTAGTGACTTGCTCTAACAACTTGCTAGTAGAGCATCCAATGAAAATCTTTGTATCTTATCATGCTATGCTTCCATCGTACCGCTACGTTCTATTTTTCTTTTCTACGGTAAGTGTTGAGGAGGCTCTTTCAATCCCTCACTGAAAGACTGCAATGCCAAATCAAATGAACGCTCTTGAAAGAGGCAAGACTTGGGAATTAACAGACTTCAGGAGTGAAGAATTCAGTTAAATTAAAGAAGCGCATTCCCTGTGAAGCATACGGCTGATGGTAAGGTTGAAAGGTATGAAGTGCGCTTGGTGGTTAAAGGATCCACTCAAACACATAGGCTTGGTTTCCAGGAAATGCTCCTAATGCTGATTTTTAAGTACTTTATGGTCTTAGGTTTCTATGTGATGGTTGAAAGGTTATTGTCTGATGATTAAATAAGATTTTATGCAGCTTTCAGTGACTTTGGATATAATTCCTTTAAACTAATTAGAAGAAGACGACGTCGTTTATAGCACTAGTTCGTATAAACATTGGGTATAACTATACCTGAGACTGCAAGCACCACACCAACATCCTGTGTTGAAAAGCTCAATCCTCCATACTTCCTATCACTGACAGCCCATAGTGAGAATATCTGCAAAAGACAAGTTGATTGGTGGAAAAAAAAAAGACAACATAAGCAACATAAATGAACAAGAACATATCTAGGAAAAATCGTAAAAAAGAAAAGAAAAGAATGAGAAACAAAGGTTACAGGAAAAACTAACAAAATTATTTAATGAAGTCAAATCAAAAGAAAGAAAAGAATATATATATATATATTTGTGTGTGTGTTTATCAGGAGCTGCTAGAGATTCTGTAACTCATGGTGTTAAAAGCCAGCTTTGTCCAGCTTGAGCTTGGGCTTAACACTAATCAAGCAGAGAGCTCTTGAGCTTGGTATGACAAGGCATAGCAACCTTAATTTCAAATTCAGAATGTTCCCCTACAAGCAGACCACATACAACTCTCTCTCTCTCTCTCTCTCTCTCTCTCTCTCTGAAAAAGAGTTACATATATACATGTCAATCATCTATATACATGTGAGGCGCTGTCTTATCCAAAGTGGATAGAGGCTTTGGTGGATAACCCAAAATCTCCCAGATTGGAAGATCTTTATACCCTAGATGAATGAGATGATTAGAATCTTCCAAACCAGGAGGTTTATATGGCATACTGCATCCACCAGAAAATAATGCATACACAATCAAGAACCATATAATTCTTTAAAATAAACAAATATATAAACCTGATGGATAATTTAAAAGG
Organism: Camphora micrantha; assembly: GCA_003546025.1. NCBI lineage: Eukaryota > Viridiplantae > Streptophyta > Magnoliopsida > Laurales > Lauraceae > Camphora > Camphora micrantha. The sequence goes on from QPKB01000002.1 coordinate 15,960,281, forward strand.
ATGAAGAGATTGAGAAAGACGTCGAACATAGGATAAGAGTGGGATGGTTGAAGAAGCGGGGACTTGCTGTGAACGTTCTTTTTGATCGGTGCATACCAACAAGATTGAAGAGAAACTTTCTAGGACAGCGAACACTTCAGCTATGACTTCTGGAGCAGAATGTTAGCCTGTCAATAAGCAACACGTGCACAAAATGTGTAGCAAAGATAAAAATGTTAAGGTGGATGTGTTATAAAACTGAGGAGGATAGAATCAAATATAAGCTCTTTCGGGAGCACTTAGGGGCAACGTCAATGGGCGATAAAATGAGAGAAATCCATTTGAGATGGGTTGGAATGTTCAACGTAAGCCAACAAAAGCGTTGGTTAGGAAAAGATTTTCTATGCAAGTTGATGGCCCACCAAAGGGAAGGGATAGGCCAAAGAGGACGTGGATGGAATAAAAACAATAGATCTGAAGAAGTACAACCTATTCGACAATTTGGCTCAGGTTCGATCGGAATGGAGAAACGGAATTCATTTAGCCAACCCTAACATAGTTGGGACTACACTTTGATGATAATGAGGATGATGATTTATAACACAAATCTAAAATCTGGTGCGAGATAAACTACTCATTTATATGTAGTCAGAGCAATTATTAAACTACTCATTTATAGGTATGACTTAAAAGCCATATTGCAAACAGAGTTCAACAAGTTCGGCAGAATGGATTACATAAGATGGGAAAGTCAATGGAGTAGAATCTACTTTCTTGGTAAGAGATGGATGTAGGATTAACTTTTTGGAAGATGTTTGGATGGACTATGTTTCTTTTGTGTCAAGATTTCCCAAGATGTTATACAATATCTAATTACCAGGAATTCTTACTTATGGATCGATTTGCTCTAATACCAACTGATGCAGTCAAGAAAGCACAAACCTTGATTGTTGGTGCACCCATGATACCTGATCTTCAATCAAACAGAAAATCCACACACAAGGAGAAAAGGTAGAGATTCGCTTAACATTGATAGTGAAAATCCACAGTCAATACCTTCAATCCAATGGGTGAAGCTCAAAACAAGGAGAAGGAAAAATAAATAAAAATGCACTCAGCAACTCTATTTAATATATATTGAAGTTTTTTCTATTTGGTGATAGGTGGTAGCCGCCTGTAAAGGCGAGATAGGAGTGTAGATTGTACTCTCTATTGGATTTGACAGAGAGATCTATACCATTAGATGATCCAATGATTTGAACACCTTACAGAGCACACCAAGACCATTAACAAAAGTGCATCTCCATTGTATGTATGTGGAGAACTCAATTGCATTACTATGTGGCACCTGACGAAAAAGATCCAACTATTAGATGATGGATTTGTATGGCTGATCTTTGATCCAGATGGACTGCAATGGAACTAGAGGGAGACCTCTTTCAAGCTAGGAAAACTAGGCAAGTAAACCCCATCAAGATAAGCCCAAGGTCCATGGGACCAGGCCTAGGCACATCCATATATTTTTTTGAAGTGTTCTTTTACAAGTCTCATTATGTTAAGAAGTTGATTTGTCGGGACAGTCTAAAATTGGAATCTTGGTTGTAATTGGCTATAAAATAAGAGCCAAAGTCCATGATACTGTTTTTTTTTTTTTTTTTAATGGTCTACCTTCTTGAAAGACCATTTATGTGTTACAGCTTTAACTAAGCTCATCTTTATGTCTCTCTCTCAAAATAAAAAATAATAATAGTAGAAAAATGGATGGTTCCCTCTCCAATCTCCACTGTTTTGTAGAGGAGAGTGCAAAACTGAAACTCTAATGAGTATATCTTCAATTCATTACAATAACTGATGCCACTGTTAATTCTGGTAGAAAAGTCTAAACAACAGTATCCTGGCCAATGTGAGGTCTGATATTTGCAGTACCTGAAAAACAGCAGAGTGGACATCCATCCATTATGATGAATGCTCAAACTGAACAATTTCAGATACATATAGATTCACCCTAAAGCAGAGGGAACATTTTCATATAGAGGAAGCTTAATAAAGAAAACAAAAATACCTCTGAGTAGGCCATATCATGAAGAGAGAAAGCACAATATACAATAATAGCAGACATCAACGGCCAGTTCTTGAACAGGCTTGTCCCAGACTCCCTCTTGTCAGTTCCTTCATTGTTTTCTTTTAAATCAGACCCACAAGGAGAAGCTTCCAGAGCTTCATATGAATTGCTAATATCTTTTTTATTCTCACGATGTATGTGTAATGTTTCCTACAACAAATAAAGACTGCAATATTAAGGCAACAGACTAATAAATCTGGGATAGTTACCAAGAGAAGTATAGGATGAACATGAACCATACCGGAAGCCAAATACAAACAACCGATACAACCATTGCAAAGACTGATATACAAAGGCATGGTAAGAAGTAAGGAAACCTACAAGAGAATAATTAAGCCCAATGGTAAAAGAATTGAAATAACAATGTTAAAAAAGGAAGTAACTGAAAAAGATAGAGAATGTGTATGGCATTGCATACCTCCCAAACAAAGAATCCACTGAAAATAAATTTGGGTATTTCTCTGCAGGCTAACACACAATATGCATCCACAGAAACTAAATGAGACAAAACTGAAAATGCTTTACAACACCACAAAATATAGTTGTACAAATAAAGTACCTGTGCCAAGAAGCCTCCAAGAGCTGGACCAATAATCAACCCAATACCCCATGATGTACTAATCTATAATAAAATAAAGAGTTGAGTATTCATTATTTTGAATGATGCAGCACAAATAAGAACTCTAAAATAAACATATCTAGGGAATGATGCTTACAAGAGACATTGACAGAGACTGGTATTCTCGTCTGCAAACTTCTGATGCATATGCCTAGAGAACATTTGATTACAAAAAAATTAGAAAATGTACTATCTAAAGAAAAGAAAAAACCGAATCAGTTAGAAATCATTTATTTAGACATCAAATAGTGACCAATTTAGATGCTACTTCCAAAGAAAAGCAAGAAGGATGCTTATCCATACAAAACAACATCAGCAACAGATGCTGGGAAAACCAGAATCTGTACTGGGATTTTTGCATTCTACCCTTGCTTAATGTTACAGATGGTATCCGTTCTGATCAACATTGGAACCATTTGCAATTTCTGGAGCATCTGCTTGGGTCCATAATTGTTGTTGAATACTTAAATGCATCGATGTAAAAGGCAGACCTTTATTGGGCCAAGTAATCCATTGAAACACCCAAGAAGAAACCTCATAGATATTGCCATCCAAAAATTTGTGCTGAGGCCAAATAGAGTGTTGAATAAAACCCTGAGACCAAATAAAAAAAATGAGGTAAAGGAAGCAGCACAAAATGTAAATCAGTAAACATTGTTGGGAATCAAAAAGACAGATATTGCATTGCACAATTCAGGCCACATTTTGGAACATATCTAGATTTATGATATTGAATATCAAGCCCAGATGTTAAAATGTCAATGATTGCGATAATCATCATCATAGACATCTTATCCCATTTATCTGAGGAACATGTTAATATTTCAATATTAGGTTAAATTGATATCAAATTTTGAAATACTTGTGCCTTGATATTTGGATAGCCAACGTGCCTAGGCAAACAAAAATATTCAATAGTACTAACACTGAAGTAGTGCCCAGAATTATAACAGGTTTTCGACCATATCGGTCCGCTATGACGCCCCAAAAAACAGAAGTCAAAGCTCTTCCAAACATAAATGAAGATCCTGCAAGAAAACAAAAAACCAAAGAAAATTTTTGTAGCACATTCTAAGGATTAAATAGCAAGAAACTTACAATTTATATGTACCACATCGAAGTTGCTAACCTATATAACCCGCATAGAAGCCGATATCTTGCTCTCTTTTGGCAATATGAAAGTCTCTTACCTGTAGAATTTGATTCAGATTGAGCATGAACATTTCCAATTTAATCTAATTAAGAACACGCTCAGAAGTTATCATTAGAATGTATTGATGATAAAGCATGTATGGTTCAATAACAATTGATTTGGCAGTTTATATTACTAAATATGTAGTGTTTGTTTCAGTTTGTTTTGTTAGCAAACCATCATAGATTCAGGCCTAAGACATGGCCACAGAATCGTTTACAATGCTTGAGGAAGTTTTGTCTCCATAGTTTTGGATTGGTACCAAAATTTCTATTCTAGTGCAGAGAACCATAAGGTGTAGGGGCTCTCTTTAGAGGAAATGTGGGACAATGTATTCAATAAAGATGATTTTTGGGGAAATTGCTATTGCACTCACTTCTTAGATGCATAATTGCCTATGATGCACAAATATGGCATGGATACAGCAGGGACATGCCATGCATATCGCAAAGGATATGGATTTTACATATAAACATCGTATCAAGGATGATAGGTTGCCTGTTTGAAGTATCCGGGTATCATAGATAATTACATTCCAAGGCTATTTTAAACAAGCAAGAACTGTCAATAAAACAGAAAATAAGTGAATGGGAGTTCTTTATCTTTAGTGCCTGGCGAAAATCTCTTGGTCCCTTTTTAGGAGTGGTTATGATCCATCTTTCCCTTGCATTCTAAAAACAATGATTAGGTTTTTCTATTGGTTACTTGGAGGCTTTCTTGTAGCGTCGGCGACTGTGGTCATAGAGAGAGAGAGAGACAGAGAAAGGACTAGTTTATAAGGTATGTTTGTGCGCATCAAAGTCGTTGGAAATTTATTGGTCCCCCTTTTAGAAGTGGCTTTGTTTAAATCTTCTCCTTTCATTTCCGAAACAATGATTAGGTTTTTCTATATTACTTGATGGCTTTCTTGTGGCATTGGTGATTGTAGCACTAATAGAGAATACTAAGCTAGAGAGAGAGAGAGAGAGAGAGAGAGAGAGAGAGAGAGAGAGAGAGAGAGAGAGAGAGAGTTTTTATAAGGGCATCTTTGTGCGCATCAGACTTGTTGGAAATCAACCGGTTCCCTTTTAGGAGAGGTTTTGTTCAATCTTTTCACATTTTCTAAAAACAATGTTTAGGCTTTTCGAGAGATTACATGATAGCTCTGCTGTGACATTTGTGAGTGCATTCATGCAAAGAGAGAAACTATGCTAGAGAGAGATGAGGTTATAAGGGGCATGGTAGCGCACTTCAGACTTGTCAGAAATCTCTTGAGACCCTTCTAAGATTGGTTTTGTTCTATCTTTTTCTCTCATTTTGTCGTTTAAAAACCCAAAATTAATCACTAGTAAAGCCTCCATGTGCAGCATACATACCATGAAGTATAGGTATGGAAAAAGAGATGATATTGGCAAAGCTGCAGATTAAACCAACAAAAAAAGAAATATTAGAAACATACTTATGTGAAAGGAATAATGCCTGATAAAGAAACTCACTGACCATTTTTCTTACAAGTAGTACTAAAAATTGAGAAAGAAGATACAAATGAACACAAGATTCACAACTGTAGATAATAAAGGTCCATCTGCAGGAGACCTGAGAGTACCATACTAATTGAAGACCATCTTAACTATGTACACGCGATCATTATCCCAGTAATTTATTTAGCTTGATTACAAGTTTAACTGGGGATTGACTGGAATCTAAAGAGATTCTTAGACGCTTCAAGCTTTCCTCATGTACCCCAAACTACTAATGAACCCAAAATGTTCACAGCAAAACTAGACCAGTTTCTGCATATTTGGTTGTTCGGCAAATGGAAGCTATCTATTGTGGGCAATGAAGGCAATGAATTCTGCAGAAAAGCATCCCAAGTAGTCAAAAAAGATTAACAGAACAATCTCAAAAAAGAAGCAAGGCTCTTACTAGTGCATAGTGTGACAATCCAAATATATAAAAACTCCTTTATCGGGATTCCTCGATTCACTTCATTGATCTGATCCTGCTTACAACCTGGGCAATTATCATAGTATACCTTCTTCAACAACGGCACCCCAGTCTCCGCCATGGAGAACACCCAAAACAAGACTTCCAACTGACAACAAACCGCACTCGAAAGAGAAACCAGTCTCCAAAATCACTTCAAAACTATCCAATCTCCACACCCAATTGCAAAACTAGAACTATGTGAAAGATCTGCCACAAAGCTTTGAACAACTTACAAGAAGCCCCTCTCAGCTCTCATAAACACAATGTCGTTCAAGCTTCCCAATAAAAAGGACCTTTATAAGTTGGAGCCACTTCATGCAGATAATGAATGTAAATCACCCTTTAGATCCATCACTGCATACGTCATCCATGATCCATGCTCCACCAAGTAGCACCCAAAAAATGGGCCACAGAGAGAGAAGCAAAGTACGGATTGAACACGTAAGATACAGCTCCTATTCCCGTTACAATCCTATAATTTACCCAGATCCTGCCCCTTCTGTAGAAGAAAACAAAACAAACATAGAAATACCAAACTACAACCACCCAACATAAACTCTCAAAAAACCAATATTAGAACTGATAGCAGTCAAACACATAACAGTTATTCATCACATGGCAATCAAAATACATGAAAAGCAGTTCTTCATCATCATCATCATCATCATATCATCATCTGGGCCTTATTTGATCAATCTGGGTGTGAGTTGAAGAGCTTTTACAAATTAAGTATAGAAAAGCTAAGTGGGTCTTTTTCATGGGGTGATTATTTACCGTTACAGAGGATTACAATCCAAATGAAGAAGAATTCTTTGAAGGGTATTCCTTTACGGGTCTCATTGATCTGTTCCTGCTTGCAACCAGGGCAGTCCTCATAGTAGACCTTATTCAACAGAGGTTCTGCAGTTCCTGCTGCCATTCAAAAACGTTGGATTTACAGTTTCTGATTAGATTCCTTCTTTTAACGAGAAACCCAACTCCATTCACAAAGCTTTCTATGGGGAATTCCAAACCCCTTCCTTCCCTTCTGGTAATTGGATAACCAAACCGTTTTAGAGAGCATTCTCGTCCAGAGATTCTATTTGAAAAACGTATGGCCTTTCAGTGATTCGAGCCAAACCGCTTCATGACAGAAAAATAAATTTAAGATTTTAACAAGCACACTTACGATGCCAAGTGTCATGCGTCATTTGTCGTTACCCGAGTCGGGATTCTCTGCATTACGTTGTCCGGTACAGTGGTATTCCATTTACGTCACATCCGCGTGTAATTCACGTACAAATAATTTAGACCGTTCAAGATGGAATTCATATGCTTTACCGATTTATTCATAAGTTTCAATTCAAAATAAATAAGCCCCGCCGCCCAATTAATCACCATCATGAAATATTATTCACACCGAATCAGGATCTTCTTAAGGATTTGACCTACCACGTCATTGTACGATGATGCGGCGAACTGTGAATTGTCCACCACTGGTAACAGTGGGTAAAAAGCCTTATCGGATCCGGACTTCGTTAACACATCGGGCCTGAGTTACATATGCATCCATCATAGGTTCCATAGGTAAAAGATAATTTGGACCGCTCAAAATGAATTTCATACCCTCCACTGGTAAATCCCTAAGTTATAATTCAAAATAAATACATTGTTAATACCAGGCCAGCAGATACTCATAGGCCACATCAGGACTGAGTTATGTATGCATGGTCAGGATTAGTCCTTTGTGGGACCCATGATGGAGATGTTACACGATTTCAATATAATATTTTGACATAGTGATTGAGACTGGAACCCATCTTTTTTTCCTTTTTTTGTGTGTGTGGTAAGGAAGGAGCCGATCAACTTTGACGACACCTTTTATAACTCATAAGGGTCTATGAAAAGGATTTTTTTTAAAGGTAGAATATGCTTGTTTTTGTATAAGGAACACCAGGTCAAAATTGTCTAATACCAATAATTAAAATTTAAAAACTCGCTTTTGTTTAAAATCAATTCAACATAAACACTCAAAAAAACCAAAAATACGCTTGATTTTAAACCTAGCATGTTGATTGTGGATGAGCAACACTCTCATTTTCTTTCTGAATAAGGGTGCCTATATGGGAAGAGAGAATTGTGTGATACTAAGAAAAGTTGTTGTGTATGTATAATGCATGCAGCTATTACTATTATTCTGTTGTTTAGTGCGATATATTTTTTGTGAAAAAAAATGAATTGGATTTTTCTAGATAAAAAGGACTTGAATTTCCCAAACGAGTAGGAATAAGAAAGGAATAGGAATGGATGACTCCTCCCCACCTGGAAATAGAAATTTAAAGGGTGAGAAATCCTTTCTGTGTACAGAAAAATGAGTATTTTATGATCATGAAGTTCACATGGAAGACCAACCGGCGACAACTTTCATCATTCTTGGTTTTCGACACCAACTGAGATCAAAAGGGAGATATGTACTATCTATCCTCTATTAAAAAATAATGTTTAAAAATTCAAAAAGGCATAACACTTTCTACTCATTTTCAAAAAGAGACATGAAGAATTGTGGAGAAATTTTATACATTTATGAAATATTTAAATATTCTTATACTTTTTTTTAGATGATTCAAAGAATTTATACTTTTTTTTAGAGGGGGCTTCTAAATGCACTCCCATTTCTCTTTACACACCCTCATTCTCTCTGCACCCATAACTAAATTTAAAGATTAGAAATTTTACTATCTACACCCCCCATAACACCTAAACTAACCTAACCTCAACTCCCTCTTTTCTCTATACACCCCGTCCCCCTACTTTATTCCCCTTCACTCTCTTCTCACTCACCGTATGCTCCCTATCCCTCTCCATCTCTCTTTTATGCTTTTGTTGTAGCTTTTTACATATTTTTTTTGTTGTTATTGGAGGCTTTCTATGGTGGTTGGGTTGTCCTCAAAATGGGTTAAAGAGGTTATAGGGGTCACAAAGATGCCTTCTCTCTCTCCCTTCCTACCTCTCCCTTGACACCCTTTTCTTTTGTGTCTGTTCGGCCCGTTGAACATAATTAAGTTGTTCGGCCCTAAGTGTCTAAAAAGTTTAAATCTATTCGGCAACTCAAGGCCAAACAGATCACGACGCAACTGCTTCACTTCCTTAAATGCACTTTCTTGCTATTAAAATGACCATAAACCATAATTTACTTGTCCATTGCTCAAGAAAGATAAAATGAGTGAGTATGAGAGATGAGTAAAATGAAAGATGACTGAGAAGAAGAGTGAGGGATGAATATAGAACGTACAAGTGAGATGAAAAATGAGTGGGATTGGTATGAGAGGAAGAAGGAGAGTGGTTTTTGAGAATTGGTTGGAGAGTAGAGAGTTTGATGGTTGATGTGGCCACCAACCTAGACTCATGTGAATCACTGCAGCAATCAATTGGAATGCCTTGTTATGGATTATGGGCAGCCTCATCTAATGACAAGCAAAACATGGCATTGCTCAGCATGACCAATATAATTCATGAGGATAATATTCCGGTGAGAATTAGTTCTCATATATTATATGAGAAAGACTGGGGGGATGGAAAGATCTATGTGAGACTGTCCCAAGTATCAAGTTTGACCCCAAATCCATGCCCCTAACCCCTTCATCCGTGGCCCACAAGTTTAATGGCTTCATATTGAAAAAAATATTTAAACCCTCGATCCAACGGTTCAGTCCATTCGGATGTGTGTCAATCCTTGGGATTAGTGACTATTAGGGGATTCCCTATTGATTGCTAGGTTTTGATGGGTTACTAGTTGGGCCTCGCAAAAAATTTCTCATATAATAGGCGAGAACTAGTTCTCACTTAAATATTTCCCAATTCATAATATTGAAAATACCAAATTTTTTTCAAAATATGATATTTTCTATGTAAACTTTAAGATCGAAGAATTTTAAGCACTTTATCTTGTTTTAAGAGGAAGAGAGATTTGTGGAGAAGGAGATGTGTCCCACCAGCCTAATCTGGGATCGGGACCAATGATAATTGTGATGCTAAATGAATGATACAATCCATGTCAACACTATGAATTAATTTAAATAAAAACGTATACGAGTCCATTAAGGATGTCACTCGTACACGCGATTTCCCACAGGTGTCCACGGTGAGGATATCACATCAATATGAATAATTCTTTTAAGTTCGGAAGCGTGTAGCAAATCTAATTCATACATTCATGTCCAAGATATCAATATCAAACATATATATAAAACCAGTATCAAAATGAGCAATGATCATTAACTAATTCCCAAAAGTAGGTTAAGGTTTACAACAAGATCATTTAAATTACAACTCCCCAAAAATAGAGGTCAACAAAGGCCAATATAACAAAATATCAATTTCCCAAAAGAATGGTTAATTTCTATCCCGGAATGTTACGTAGCACGAACACCCGAATGTCTAAACGACATCATCGACGTGCCACTCGATTAAACGTTGCGGTTCTCTAACCGCCTCCTCGTGCTCTTCCTCGGAATAACCAACAACGGGACCTGAGTACCAAAACAAGGGTCAAACACGACGGTTTCGCAAATGGGTGAAAAGATATGAAAATATAAAATTTACCTTGGAAAACATTTGAACCTGTTAGAACAACAATTTCATGAAACGAAAGAATCATTTATTCAAAATACACATGCAATATAAAACAAGTAAGGTATCTAAGGAAAATGGGAAATAATAAGATGGCAACCACATGAAGCTAAGTCCTTTATCACCGAAGTGACAAGAGCATATCGGGATGTTGACCTCAGTCACCGAAGTGAGGAGATACAACATAAGTAACATATACATATAATAAATACGGGACATGACCACGGTAGCGAAACGGGCATCAGGAACCACAGTAGCAATCTACGACATCGGGACAATACCACTGTAATAACTGGGTAGCGGAATCCAAACTGCAGCTGGCGGGACGGGAGGGGGATTCCCAAGTCGGTGGATCAGATCGACAAAATTATCCAAGCTTAGTGGTACCGACGCATAGGTCAAATTTCATAAATCGAGACATGTACAAAATTCATATGATGCAGTTATATAAACGGGCGGTACGAGGTACTCAAAAGCACAAATATCATTTTAAACGGGAAGTGCATATCGGGATTAGCAAAAATGTTACAGTTGCAAATTCAGTATTTTCGTGAATGGTAAATCATAATTCAAGAGATTCGGGACAAATATCGGAATTCGAAATTCGATCAAAGTGAATAAAGGTCATGTATGTCATATAAAATAAAAATTGGCACTCTTTGAGTTTAGAGACATTCCGGGCTCTTTATACACCTTAGGATTTTCAAAACTTAAATGAAAGCTTGTGATTTCATTTCTCTTTTCAAGTGGGTGCTAAGCAATGGTCACTAATTTTTTCATCACAATAGGGTTCCTAACAGACACATCTCAATCAAATAAACATTTCATTTTTGCTCACAGATTAGTCCCAGGTGAACAGTGCGAGTCGCTCGAGCGGATAGGAAGTTCGCTCGAGCGATGAGCTCTCTTGAATGGTTTTCTGGGAGGTTCGCTCGAGCGGATAACGAGTTAGCTCGTGCGAAAATGTTGGCTCAAGCGAACATTAGGTTCGCTCAAATTAACAAGGTTCTGTGACGCTCTGATAAAATTTCTGTGAGAGTTCGCTCGAGCTGATAATGGGTTTGCTCAAGCTAACATGTTGGCTCGAGCGAACAATTAGTTCGCTCGAACTAACCAGGTTCTGTGAGGAGCCTGATATGATCCTGGGAACGTACGCTCGAGTGAATAAGGGTTCGCTCGAGCGATGAGATCTCTGGAATGGTTCGGAGCCTGTTCTGGACACTTCGCTCGAGCGACCACCATGTTCGCTCAAGCGAACTGCCCAAAAATGGATTCCGGGACAGTTCTGCTCCCTTCTATTTCTCTCCTTCATACAACTCCTTTGAGTCCCATTCCCTCATCAAAATGAGGAGGCCAACTCTTACTTCTTACAACCTTCAAATCACCATCGAGTTCCATGAACATTCAACCAATATCTCATTCTCATTCACCACATTAAATCACCAAGAAAAGAGAAAGCCAACAAATTATATGGATTCATTTAAAGCAAAGAAAACAACAAAAGAAGGATCATAAAGACAAAGCTTTCAAGCGTTAATACATCAACTAACTCATTCATGAGCATTTATATCAAAAGCATGTAAATCAATGAAGGCACAAAAGAAATAGAGAATCCATCAATGCATTTCCTGAAAACTATTCAAAGCTTATAATACCAAATCAACCGCTTCCCTCAAGGTCTCTAAACAACAAAACAAGCTTCTAATCACCTCTCCAAGCTCAAAACCACAAACTCTACAAAAACCTCCAAAACACACCCTAAAATGGTCAAACAATGAAATAAAAAGAGAGAGCTTCCAAAAATGAAAATGGAGCTCCTCAAGGACAAGAAGAATACATATCTAAGGGATTAGGAAGAGAGCTTACTTGTAGAATCTCCAAATAGAGAGAGCTAGCTCAAAGGAGATCTTAAAATGGAGATATTCTCCACAAATGCTATCAATGGAGAGCTCTAATGGAGAGGAAGAAGAAGATCACCTTCATTTCTCAAATGATGCAAGGTGGGTGGTGATTGGAGATGGAAAAAGTAAGAAGAAGAAGAACAAGGAGAAAACCCTAGGCTAGAGAGAGTTGTGCTGGAAAAAGGAGAAAGGAAAAAGAGATGGGTGCTTATATAGCAATTGCAAGTGGGCTCCACCACTAGGAACATTGTGGGGTCAAAATCATGATTTTCGGGACTTCGGATGAAATCGACGAAGAAGGAAGAAATGATCGCCGAAATTTCTAGTTTCGAAAAAGTATATATTTAGTGGGTTTCGGAAATATCAAATATTTAGTCTAGATTTAGTGTAAAAAGACTGTTTTGCCCTCAATGCAATGGAAGTCAGGTTTTGGGATTCGGGACGGAAACGGGTTCAACATGAAAGTTGAAGAGATCAACGACATTAGCAAAACGGGATAAAAACATAAATCCAAAGAATCTCGATTAATCCCCTAAGTACACGCAAGTTCATAAAAAGGAACCCCCAAAGGGCCCCACTAATCATAAAGGCACTCAAAATTTTTCAAAACTATAACAAAGCTATTCTAAACTAAAACTAAACCAAAATATACTAAACACATTTAGAGTTAACACACAACTTAATTAACACTAATCGATGTCACTCGGGTTGGGGTCTTACAAGATAAATAAATAATATACATTTCTGTGCAAAACTACCTCTAACAAAAATCGCAAAAACAATTCCTCTAGAAGAAAAGACATGTGGAGGAAGAAATACATGCTTTCTAGGGTTTTGCTTTCCCTGGCATCGTAGAGTGACTTTTGGGTGCCACTGAGAAGGGGGAGAAGTTAAAAAAGAGCCATTTCCTAAGAAGAATATGAGAGAAGCTATAAAAAGAAACATAAATGTAAAAATTAATTTCCAAATAAAGACTTAGAGTTGTAGAGACATAAGAGGAGAGAATCATTCATAATAAATTATAGATGGTCAAAATCAAAATTGGAAATTGGATTCAGTTCTCTTCATTGTATATAATTGCAGTGATTTGATTAGCACAGGCAATATAGTCAACAATATATAAAAACTAGTAAAAAGTTTAAAATTTTAAATGAAATTAAAAATATGATATTATATATCTTATATTGAGTAGGAGATTTTTATAGTAAATTTAAAATATTACATTTTTTTTGGGGGGGGCAAGTTTGGTAGTAATAATGAGGGGAAAACGTTTGAGAGGATGGTAAATAGATAGAGAGAGAAGAGAGAGGAAAATTTGATAACTGTTTTGAAGAGTTATGAAACTAACATCAATCCATTGTGTCTCTATTAACTTACCATTAATATCAATTAACTTAATTTTAATTAGGTTATAATTTATTTGTGTGTGGGTGTGTGGGTGGGTGGGTGGGTGGGGGGCGGGGGGTGTTTAAGAGACATGCCATGAGTCAAAATTTTAAATTATAATTAATGCGGGGAGGTTGAGTACGTGAGAAGACATTTTGGGAGTCAATTATTTAGGGAGCATCAAAATCAATTGATTTCAATTGGAATTAAATAGATGTTGATTCCTCAATTGGGATTAGTCCCTTTCATATTTAAGAATTGCAGTGATTTTATTAGCACGGGCAATATACTCCACAATATATAAAAACTTGTAAAAAGTTTAAAATCTTAAATGAAATTAAAAATATGATATTATATATCTTATATTGAGAAGGAAATTTTTATAGTAAATTTAAAATATTACATTTTTTTTGTTGGGGGCGAGTTTGGTAGTAATAATGAGGGAAAAACGTTTGAGAGGATGGTAAATAGATAGAGAGTGAAGAGAGAGGAAAATTTAATAACTGTTTTGAAGAGTTATGAAACTAACATCAATCCATTGTGTCTCTATTAACTTATCATTAATATCAATTAACTTAATTTTAATTAGGTTATAAATTTTTTTTTGTGTGTGTGGGTGTGTGTGGGTGGGGGGGGTGTGGTGGTGTTTGTTGGGTGGTTTAAGAATTGCAGTGATTTGATTAAGGGTATCAAACTTGTAAATAAGAAACAAAAAAATTTAATTCATACCATGAGTAGTTAAAAGTGATAATCAAATGTGAATTTGAAAAATGAGCATCAAACAACCATTCTTTTTAGGGAAATAGAATAAGAAAAAGATGGGAAATGAGTTACTAGGGTAATAACTGGTAGTTCATTTCCCTTCTTTTGATTCTATTTCTATTAAAGGAAATGTTATTTTATTTTATGTTTTCAAAAAGATGCAAATGCACCTTAGATCCTCATTTTTAACGAGTAATGGTACAAATTAGGGTATTTCTAAAAGTTCATCAAAATTGAAGAAACAAATGTGAAGATTCATAAATGACCGCCATCCATTTTTTAGTTTTTTTTTTTTTTTTGATGAAAAATTGACTTTGGAGAGATGTAAATGAATACAACCTAATAAATCAAATCCTTGAAAAGTCTATATCATTTGCCTCACCTTATATTCTTCACCTCACCTCTTTAATAATCCTTCTTTGCAACCTATTTTCTCATGAGTACCCTGAAAATGAATTCCATGCAAACATGCCCTGTATCATTTCCGGATAGAAAAATGTGGAATTAGTATCAAATTGGAGTGAGCCTGATGGATAAGCGTGTGAAAGACTCTTAGCAAACCCTAAAAAATGTGTGAAAGATATAGACTAGTAAGAGATAGGTGGCAATTGAGGGGACTTTGAAGGATGCAAATTTTGGAGTCTTTGAATGAAGTTTACATTGCGGAAAGAAAGAAATTCAAAGGATGGAGCTGGCAGGGAGGTTTTATAAATGAACTAACCTGAGTCGCATGTAAGAATTGTGTGGCCCGCTGCCATATGGGGCCATATCAGATTAAGCAATTGGCTTGGTGCCCCCAGGTTATTTTTTCAATGCAAATCTTAATATGTAGTCTGGATTGGGATCAAAATTTAGGAGCACCATCAAAGTTTGGATTGGCATCAAACTCGTGTGGCATTGTCCCAACTAGTCAAGAGATGTAGGACTCTTGGGTAAAGAAGATTTCTGTAGAAGGCGTGACTCTTAGGAATTGATTATTTAAGGGAGATAAAAACCATTTACCGCTCGTTCAAAGGTCCAAGAATTTACAATGAGTTTCCTACATCGTCCATCGCCGGAGCACACAAAGATTGATTACAAGATCTGGATCAGCATCCAATCTGGAAATAGTAGAATCCAACTGAATGCATGATAATAACAAAGGAATCGAGGTTTTGATATTTTAGGACTTGGATTAAAGAAGTCTTTGAATATCAGCCCCCCATCAAATAATCCGAACTCTTAATTTTATATTTTTTCTCCTTCAATTTTTCTATGACGTGCAAGTTGAAAATAGATGATTTGGGTTGGCAGAACATAGCACAATTAGCTGGGATACATTGGGCTTGGGTCGTCTAAAGTTCATTGTCCCTATTTTGAACTACCTACACAATCAAACCAATCCAATACAATACAGCTAATTGTGTTATAAGCTGCCAATCCAACTTAAAATGTCCTTTTAATTAAGTTTCCAGTTGACAATTGTAAGCTTGAAATTTCAACCCAATTAACAAATAAGTCAGGACTCAACCTAGGCCTATACAGACTAGTTGTGTCAGATGATCGTTGTCGTCATCATTATGGCCTTACTCTGATTTATTCTTGTTCTTATGCTAGATTGTACTTCTTCAAATTTATTGTTATTACTTCCATCAACGTCCTCTCATTTTTTCTTGGTAGGCCATCAATATGTATAAAAAATCTTTTCTTAGTAGGCGCCATTCCTGACTTGCGTGGGACGGTTCAGACCAATTGAGTTTTTCTTATTTTATCATCTATTGATGCTATCCTAAATGATTTTGACTATTGTATAAGTCAATTCAAGGCTCCTTCAGCTGAACCATCCTATCATTTCAAATTCCCAATACAATGAGTACATCAAATTTGGTTCCTTTCAGGAACAGTGCAGAGCGAGAAGCAAATTTGAATAGCTTTACCTTTCTGTCCTATCAAAAAGAAAGAACATGATGTTGGGAGAGCTCTAATTTTCAAGGCAAGTGCCCCAATTTGCATTTTGGTCCAACTTTAACCCAACTTTCCAATATTACATCAAGAAAGGCTTTTTTTTTTTTTTTTTTTTTTTTTTTGGGGTGGGGTGAGCTTGCAAGTGGACCCAATTGCATTTTTGGTCCAACTTGAACCCAAGTTTTTAATATTACATCAGCAAGGGGATTTTAGAGTTTTTTATTTGTTTTTTTTTTTTTAGCTTGGAGTACTAGTGATACAGTACTGGGATTTTAACCTATATATGTCCAAGGATATGTCCCTATTGGTGAAAATAAATAAATTAAATAAAATAAGACAAAGAAAGTTATCTAACAAAATAAAATGAAAATAATTACAATAAGACAAAAGAAAGGTATCTATCTATCAAAATTAAATGAAATTAATTACAATAAGACAAAAATACCAATATACCTTGCCATCTCAGCCTCAAGAATCATGTGCGTACGCAGCGTACCCAACAAGAAAAAGTTGAAAAAATAGAAAGATCAAGCAAGCAAGAATACCTTGTACACTCAAACTAAGGTAATTGAAAGCATGAAAAGCTTGTACAGTCAAACTAAGGTAATTGAAAGCATGTTCCTAGCAGCCGAAATAGAGTCCTGAGTGACTTTTCCTTGTCGTTCACTAAACTGACAACTTCATAAAGACAGAAAGCTTATGCATGGATGTGGCAGCCTGGCAGGTAGGTGAAGCCTTCAATTGTCCATGCAGGAAGACTAAAACAGAATGTGATAAAACCTGCTCATCTTTCATGGAAATTTTGGTTTCAGAATAGGCCCAAGTTTTACTTCAGTTAAAGAGATATGAGCCATTAGATTAGCCATTATTTGAAAGAAAGATATGTTCTCTTGTATAGGATCAACCCATCAATGAATAGCAGGTTTGAAGTGAGATTTAGGATACTAAGTGGAATCTAGGATAGTTCATATCTAATGATATACGAGGAGATTTGATCGAGCAAATTTGAGCCTTGTGTACTATGGTATTGAATTATGACAGAATGAGATTATTTCTCAAAAGAAAATAGGTGTGAATTAGTTTTCATAGATACAAGGATAAGACAAAAGGGACAGGCATGCAAGTCAATTGCAGAAAAAGAAAAAATATTCAAAAGGCCTTTTCAATTAGGCTCCATATTAGGCAAATCTCCTATATATTTTCCCTGAAACAATCTATTTGTGATAACCTTAAAATTGTATGTATGTAACATTTTTTAACTCGTTTTTTGATCTTTTCCCCAACCTATTTCAGAATAACCTCTTCTATTGTTTTGAAAAAAAAAAAGGACTTGATCTTTACTAATCAACATATCGAGTGATGCTATTTTTCACCAGATTGTACATATGTATAGAATCATCTACTTTAAAAATTACTGTGGGGGAAAGAAACATCCCATGAGCGTAAGCCATGATCTTCTCACATACCTTAGTGGGAAAGGTGCCAAGGATAGTTGGCAGAAGAGAGAAAGCGGAGACCACGATTGAGGGGTAGACATCTCATGATCCTGAACCACGTTTGAATTCCAGTCACCATGATGTAGAAGTTGGAAACGTGTGCTAACTGGCATCTGAAATCTAGGGGGAAATTACATAAGATGAGGGAGAGGATCCGATGAGGAGGTATGCCAAAATCATATAAAAACACTAATCATTACATAAATTTCCAATCTCGGTGGCTGACTTAAGCATCGGAGGGAACTCGATCAGTCCCACCGATCGAGACTTCTTTATTTGAATTTTACAGGGCCCATCTGGAAGATCTCACTCAAACTAGAAAGAAGGATCTGTTGACATTAACAGGTTAGATTACCTGTCCATCTGGAACCCATCTCAATTTTTTGACTCTAAAATTGGTGTCGTCTGTGGGAAGCGGAGAAATAAAATCCACTCGCGCTTCGCTTTGCTGAAGATAATGTCAGACCAAGAACAAGGTTCGGGATCTCCGCCCCGAACTAAACGACCTCCACCTCATGCGGAGGAAGCACAACCCAAAGGGCAACGTGAAGGCTTAGGCAAGGACCCTTTAACCAATCACTCTGATGGGGGTAGATTTTGAGTATGTCCCATGCACAAAAAGCAACCGTATCATTCCATCCGCATAAAGGAAAGAGCGAGTCAGATCGGAAGGTCACCGCGCAGGCCCGAGCCGAGCGATAGTTTCACCTTCCGTGGAAAAATCGCAAGGGGAAACGCACCAAAGGCAGAGTTATGGGCTCCCAAGGCGAAACCCATCACGTAATACGTATGACCTGTTAGTCCGAGTACATTCAGTAATAGTTCAGTATTAGGAAACAGTTCTCCACAGCAGTTAAGCAAAACAACAAAACAGAATTCTAAAATTAAATTGAAATATACTTACTGTTTGAAGGCAGAAGAATAGTACTCTGTCAGGAGATTTCAGAATAACGTTGATCAAGGTTAGTGTTAAAACACTATGTCCTTAAGACAAAATTCGCTCTCGCTAAGGTGCTAACGAGCTTCAGCAGCGTCTGTCTCCCATGATACAATGATCTGTCCCACAACAGTTATAGCACTACTAACTATGTGACTGGCGAACCAACAGTGCAACAGGACTCTCTCTCTCTCTGGACTCAGATGACTCGAAATGCAATGCAGCAGCAGTGGATTGGATGATCAAAATGGATGAACAAGATGCATATTTATAGTTTGCATCAGGTTTTTTCATGGGGGGTTGCATCTGTTCAGAACAGTGACTGTTCAGATGAACAGATGCACCTCTTCTTTGGACACACCTCTTGGGGTTTGGACACACCCTTTCAACTGCGAAAGGACAAACCACTAAGGACACATCCCATTTGAAAAAGAAATTTTATAAAATAAAATTTTTCCAAAAAAAATGGGTAGTGGGCCGAGCCAGGCCCAACTCGCGCGTGAAGCCCAAGCCCGGCCCGGCCCAGTTCAGTGCGGGGCGGGGCGGCGCGCGCGCGTGTGTGGTGGTGACCCCACCTTAGTCTAGGTCCTCCCTCCTCCACAAAAGTGGGATGCCCCTTGGGGCTCACCTTATACTACCAAGGTAAGTGTATTTATACCCAATGAATGTTTTGCTCCCAAGCAATGTGGGAAGCAAGTTTACCACTACTTTTTGTTTCCATGTTTAACATGTTCAAGTAGTGGTGTTTAAGAGACAATTTCTCATTCACTCCTTAATGGATTAGAACAACGCAATACATGTCTCTAATCTACTCATGGAGTAGATTACATACCCATGTATTCCCACCTAAAAAGATAAGTGGGTCCCACTTAGTTTTTGGCTCAAAGTTTACAAAAAATAGTGGTTCTCTAGGCCATTTTCCAACATGACCAGCTCGAACAGACTTGTAGAGACGCTATTCGAGATCTGGCCAAGGGAGTCAGGTGACAGCAAAAGAAAATTAATTATCTGTTGCGGGAATTGGAGACAGCAAAAAAAGAACAAAGACGTTCCCCTAGCCCCAAAGATATTCTTGAAGTACCAGAAAAGGGGCGCCAAGGGCGCACAATGGCGTGAGAACCAAGGGGTCAACACTCTTGGTTAAGACCTAGGTATAGCCAAGCAAGAACTAGAGCGGGGGATGACGGAAGTAAAACTTCGAGCTCCCAACCTTGGAGGGAAGGAAATGTTGAAGTCCAAATGCGAAGCACAAGGAGCGGTGAAGCTCCAAGGAGGAGAGCGCCCCAGCGGGGACTGGCCAAGAAAGACGTACAATCTCTAATAGAGAAAGCGCTAACTGACCGAAAGCTACCACCGGAAGATCCAACTAGGGCGAGGTGCTTGAGGAACGCTCACGAATTCGAATCTCTATTCTCGGAAGAGATTGAAAGGGCAGACCCACCTCGGCAGTTCACAATTCCTAAGCTAAGGGTCTATGATGGAACTTCAGACCCCGACGACCACGTCCAGTACTTCCAGCATTCCATGGCATTGTGGATAGGGAATGAGCCACTTATGTGTAAGGTGTTCCCAACGAGCTTGGGGGACCTCGCCCTGAAGTGGTTTTCCCGCCTAAAACAAAGATCGATCCATAATTTTCGGGAGCTTGACGGGTCTTTTGTCACACGGTTTGTGACGAATTCCAAGCATCAGAAGGATGTCGGGGTGTTGTTATCTCTCAAGAAGCAAAGCTCCGAAAGCGTAAAAGAGTTCAGCGCTCGTTACTAGTGACTCTATAATGAGGTAGAGGGGAGCAATGAGCAGGTGGCGGTGGCAACTTTCAAGCTCGGATTGCCAAAGGAGAGCCAGCTCCATCAATCATTAACGAAGTAGTCCCCGACCACCCAAGGAGAACTGATGGAACAAGTCGAGGAGTTTATAAAGTTGGAAAAAGATATGGGCACAACAGAGCCAAGCTGGGCTCGCCCGACAAAGGAAGGATTTGGGAGAAAGAGAAGGAGAGAATTCTAGGAAGGATCGGAAAGAAGGGCAACCCAAGCTGAACCCATGAGATCGGCCTATGACAGGGTGTTCACCATCTTCAAGGATCCGATCTATAAGATCCTGAATCAGATCAAGGATAAGCCATACTTCAGGAGGCCTTCGAAGATGGTCAGTGACCCAAGGCGCCGGAATCCTAATTTCTGGTGTTCTTACCACCGGGAAAACGGACACTTGATGGAGAACTGCCGAATGCTTAAACAACACTTGGAAGACCTCGTAAAGGGGGACAACTGAAAGAATATGTGGAGGATCCACAGGCAAAAAGGCCTTGGGAAGCTCGGATTAGAAAGAGGTAAAAAAAAAAAAAAAAAAAAAAGCGTCGCCGAAGAGGGGGCACCTGTTGGGGTGATTGACGTAGTATATGGGGCAATAAATCTAGTAAAGATGACAACCCAATCTACCATAACCTAAAGGAAGATGACCACACACCTAGAAAAAGTATATCAGATGAGCGCCGAGCCGAGCACAGTAAGCAAGTTTGGGCGAGGGAAAGAGATCTCGTTCTCAGATGAAGATTTGCAAGACGTGGTCCAGCCCCACAATGATGCCCTGGCATTAACTTTACGAGTACAAGGGTATGATGTACAGAGGATGCTCATAGATCTAGGAAGCTCATTAGAAATATTGTATGCCGGATTGTTTGATAAGGTCGACCTAAGGCACTCTGATTTAAAGCCAACTTTGATACCTTTGTTCGGGTTCAGTGGCCAAGCAGCGCACCCGATGGGCGTGATAACTGTGCAAGTCGGCTTAGACATGGAATTCCTGGTGGTAGATGTGCCATCTCTCTACAACACCATTATGGGGCGAATATGGATTCATTGCATTAGAGCGGTGCCGTCAACCTATCACCAAAGGATACGCTTCCCGACACTGAAAGGGACCATGGAGACCAAAGGAGATCAAGCAGCATCTAGAAGTTGTCTAATCGCGACAATTAAAGGAAAGGCAAAAGGGGTGGACTATGAAGGCTTAGGTCCAGATAAAAAGGCCGATAAAAAATAGCAATTACAGTTAAGTAGGTCAGAGGTCAGAGATCAAATTGCCGACCTGACCGACAAGGCCGTAGAGGAGCTGAAAAAGGTTTCGGTAAATGGAGAAGATCAGGAACAGAACGGAGACTGACAAGCAATGGCAATTATATGTGGACGGAGCGTCCAATTCATGAGGTTCAAGCGCCGGCATGGTGCTCATCACGAGGCTCAAGCGCCGGCATGGTGCTCACAGCGGGCTATGACGAAGCACTACTGTCTGGACTCAGGATGGCAAGAGAGCTCATGATCAACACATCGAACAATGAAGCAGAGTACGAAGCACAACTGTCCGGACTCAGAATGGCCAGAGAGCTCAGGATCAGGCAACTGACAGTCCACTGCGACTCGCAGTTAGTTGCTAGTCAACTAAACGGGGAATATGCAGCTCAAGATGATCAGATGGCTGCATATGTCGCAGGAGCAAAGTGCTTGATCCAAGATGTTGGAGATGTTAAGGTAAAGCAAATTGGTCGGGAGGAAAATCCACATGCTGATAGCTTGGCCAGTTTGGCTACAGCCACCAAATTTGAGCTAAAGAAAGAGGTCCTCGTCGACTACTAATCAGAGCCTAGAACCGGAGGTCGGCAGGTCATGTGTGCCGACCAGGTTGAAGAGACTCCACGCTAGATGACACCGATAATAGAGTGCCTGAAGGACGGCTAGCTCCCAAAAGACTCCGAGGAGAGTTGGAAGGTCAGAAGAAAGGCAGTCAAATTTTGGTTATCACCAGCGAATAAGCTTTATCGGCGGTCTTACTTGGGACTGTACTTACAATGCGTCAACCCGGTTGACATTGAAAGCTTATTATGAGAAATCCATGAGGTGTGTTGTGGGGGGCATGTCGGAGGACGAAGCTTGATCCACCGAGCTATGTCGCAGGACTATTGGTGGCCATACATGCAAAAGGATGCCTTGCAGTTCATGCAAAGATGTGAAAGTTGTTAACGCTTCGGCAAAGACATCCATCAACCTGCCGAGCAGCTAAACTCAATAGTGAGTCTATGGCTACTTGACAAATGGGGGGTTGACATCGTCAGGCCCATGCCGAGGTTGGTGGATTTGGAATACCCCGGGCACTAATGATCGGCAATGGGCAACAATTTGAGGGGAAGGTATTCAGGCATCTATGCGAACGATATAGCATTATGCATCACTTTTCAACTCCTGTTTACCCACAAAGTAATAGCCAAGCAGAAAGCTCCAAAAATACCTTGCTGGATGACATAAAGAAAAGGTTGGACGAGGTGAAAGGATGATGGGTGAACGAGCGTCCTAGCATCCTATGGGCCTACAGAACTTCCCCGCAGAGGTCAACAGGAGAAACCCCCTTCTCTCTAGCATACGGAATGGAAGCGGTATTCCCTTAGAGATTGGGTTGGCAACCATAAGGATGGAAGCATACAGTCATGGGAAAAATAAAGAAAGGATTGCCGAACAGTTGGACACGATTAAGGAGCGGAGAGAGCAAGCATTGGTCAAGTTGGCCGCCTACCAGTAGCAACTAGCTCGGAGCTTGCAGAAAAAATGTACGATAAGGACATCCGAGGTCGGAGATCTAGTCTTGAGAAAGGTGCTCCCAAACACCAAAGACCCCAGTCACGGCAAGCTAGGTCCGAATTGAGAAGGACCATACAGAGCTACCTCCGTCGGAGGAACATGAGCTTACCACCAGGGGAAGCTCGAAGGAACAGCATTGCAAAGGCCTTGGAACATAGTGAATTTAAAGAAATTCTATTCTTTGTACAAAAGAAATTGTCACTCTTGCATTCCATTATGAAAGTTGTCTTATTTATATTCTTATGCCAATGATGAAATTCCCTAAAAACTTGCATATGGTTGGGGACCGTAGTAGAGGCACACCCTATCAGGACAACCACGACAAGATAAGGCCAAGGCCTGAAAATAATGGTAGCAATAAACCCACTACTTCGTGCCGAAGGAGAAAGATCCTAACTGGGAAGATCTCAAACTTGGTATGCTGCACTGATCTCCTTTTAACTAATGGCTAGGCATGACGATGCGAGCATTGGACTAAAAAGAGAATTCGAATAGAACCGACAGTGGCAGTAGAAACAAGTCTTCAAATATCACTGGGAACATCAGAGGCAGGTGGAGCAAGGTCGGCAGCTAGGGAAGTGCCTCCATCCCCGACCGCGGGCGAACTGGCCTCCCTACCGGGGCCGATGTAGGAACCTCGGTAGGTAGTGGTTGGGGAGAAGCATCATCGGACTGAGCTGCGTGTTTTGCCCAGAGGGGGGGAATCCTTAGGTATGCTAGCATCACCGAGACCCACCTCATAACCTCGTTTGAATAGGAGGGCTTTGATCTGCTCGACCTGCTCAAGATAGATCGCCTCAACCTCTTCAAATACCGCATCTCCACCTCCATCTCGACTAGTTTGGAACGGAGAGCCTCGAGCTCTATCTCACTTGCGGTGAGGCGACTCAAAGCAGCGACCGCCTTAGCCTCTGCAACCTTCGCAACTCTAGAAGAATTAATAACATTAGACTCCGCCAAGCGCAGAGCAGCCTCGGAAGTGCCGCATGTCCCAGAAAAATCTCAAGCCCCCTTTTTTTCTCGGAAACAGAAAAGAAGAAAGGAGGCTTGGGGGGCAATTGTGGGGGAAAGAAACATCCCATGAGTGTGGGCCATGATCTTCTCACATACCTTAATGGGAAAGGTGCCAAGGACAGCTGGCAGAAGAGAGAAAAAGGAGACCAAGATTGAGGGGGAGACATCCCATGATCCTGAGCCACGTTTGAAATCCAGTCACCATGATGTGGAAGTTGGAAACGTGTGCTAACTGGCATCTAAAATCTAGGGAGAAATTGCATAAGAGGAGGGAGAGGATCCAAAGAGGAGGTATGCCAAAATCATATAATAAAACTAATCATTACATGAATTTCCAATCTCAGTGGTTGACTTAAACATCAGAGGGAACTCGATTGGTCCCACTGACCGAGACTTCTTTGTTTGAATTTTACAAGGCCAGTCCGGAGGATCTCACTCAAACCAGAAAAGAGGATCTGTTGATATTAACAGGTCAGATTACCTGTCCATCTAGAACCCATCTTAATTTTTGACTCTACAATTACTATGTGGACTTTAGGCTCCATATTTTGTAACTTCTTTTGTTGTAACAAGTAGTAAGCAACACAACATATTCTAATTTTAGTACTTGTTAATATTATAATATAATACCTTATTATGTGTGTATGTGGCCCCCTCAGTTGAGTTCATGAGCTCAAATTTTCAAACACTTGTGGCGCTAGGGGTGCACATGGGCAGTTCGGATCGATTTTGAGGAGAAACCATTAACCAAATCAAACTCATCGGTTTTCTATTTTCCTAAACCAAACCAAACCACCCAATCAATTGGTGAGAGACATTGGACTTTAAGTAACAGAGTGAAGGTTCGAGTCTTCTTCAAGTAGTTTTTCATATTCCTTTATATATTTATAAAAATATATATATTTCTATAATTGGTTCGATTCGATTCAGTTTTAGCGATTTAATCGCACCTTCAAACCGAAAATCAAATTTAACGGTTTGAAGGAAATCCGAACCGATCTACTATAAAATCAATCCGAACCGCCCAATTTGAATCGGTCCAGATCGGTTTAGCGGTTTTCTTGTGCACCCCTAACGCCCACCTAGGGATGAAACTTTGGTATGATAGAATATATCATAAGGTGGGCCCCACTAAGGTTCTACATGTTGAGCTCATGCCCTCGACAGAGGATTTTCCCACATGATATTAGTGAAGCTTATATATGCATAATATTATATTTTGATATTTTGATATAATATTACTTAAATTTAATATATTTATCCATAATATTATATCTAGTCTTTGCAATCTCCCAAAACTGAGTGGCCAATATGTTGTTTGTTGTTAGATTTAATGATTAAAAACGAAACATGTTTTTCCAAAACATGAAAAAAGGCATGTGTTGTGAGGGGACTTTGGGGTGTGCGGCCTACACCATTAAAGATCGACTACTCACACGGTTGCATGCTGGTGGGCCAGACAAAAGGAATAACAAATTTTCTACCCCACATTTTCAAGAGGAAAAGCAGAGCCTTCAAGCAAAGGTGAACCAAACTAACACCAATGACAAATAATCCATGAGTGCTGCTACCCTACACACTGAAAATCACACACACGCCTTTTTTTTTTGTTTTTTTAACTGCCTAAACTACCCCTCCCTCTCCTTTCCTTTTCCTACCGGCCGACCGCCCCCTCCACCCGACCTCACCGCCTGCCACTTACAACCGACCCCTTTCCCTACTCGTCATTGTCCACCACTTGCCCACCCTCTCCCTATCTCCTTCTCCCTTTCTCTATCCCTCTTCCTCCTCTCTCTATATTTCCCTCTCCCTGCTTGTCCCAAGCGCCGCCCGCACCACTATCTTTCTCTTCCTCTTTCCCTCTCCCTCTCCCCCTCCTTCTCTGAGAGGGAGAGGGAGATGGTGGCTCGGGCGGTGGTCGAGGACGAGCGGGGAGAGGGAAATAGAGAGGGAGAAGCAGAGGAAGAGGGAGAAGGAGAGAAAAAGGAAGAAGGAGAGGGTGAGTGGGCGGGCGGGGCCGACGACGAGCAGGGAGAGGGAAAGGGTTAGGGAGGAGGAGAGAGAGAGGGAGAGAAGAGGAGGAGGAGAGGGTGGCGTGGCGGGCGGCGAGGTCAGGCAGAGGGGGCGGCCGACAAGGAGAGGGCATAGTAGTTTAGGAATTTTAAAAAAAAATGCGTGTGTGGAAAGTGATATTCAGTTTGTAGGTAGCAGCACTCATAATCCACATTGCACTTTAAACTTTGCATGTGGGCCCACTTCATGAGGGGACTCGCCAAGTTGGTTATGGTTATATTCATGCTGGGGTCCACCACTTGTGACAATCTATGATGGATGATGCATCATGCATCCCATCTGGGAAGCAACTTATGTTGTAATACTAGCACATGCTACACTCAATAATATGATTTGAGTGGGGACCATGCAGATCATAAAAAGATCCTGCTTACACACCATGCGCGTAATGGCAAAAGAAAGACAAGACGAATGATGTCTTACCATTTTCACTTTAAATTCTAAAATTAAAATTATTTTTTTAATTTCCAAAATATATCACACCAATATTATATTAGTAAAATACTGATAATGACGGGTTGGCTACACGAATTCAATTTCTTCCTTCAGATCTATTTCGAGTCAAATGTTTAGATAGGTTGTACCTTTTCAAATCTATTATTACTATTTTCATCAAATTCCTTTTTCTCTTGTCAATTTACCTTGGTCAGCCATCAACTTACATAGAAAAACTTCTCCTCACTTTATTAATTTTTACTTTTCTTTTAATTTCTTAAAAGGATGTCTACTCCACAAAGCAGCAAACAACAAACCAAGGCCCAAGCTATAGGAAAGATATGGAAGGAAGACAAACTATACCCAGAGAGCTTTGCCAATATGCTACAGTGATCGGAAAGAAAAAACAAAATAACCAAAATAAAGCCCCAAAAGCACCCAAAAGGCTAGGACACCAGTTTTTACTAATCATCCCAACTTCGATAAAGAAGAAGAGTTGCATTAGGTAGGTTGACAGCCGGTACAAAATTCTCGCACAGTTCAAAATAAAAAATTAATGATATTATTAGACATTCTTTATTTGTTGTCGATATCATCACAAAAACGATCTTTACATAAGTTCCCACTATATAGTCCTCTCACATTCACTAAGTCACATTCCACTGGCATGATGCCGAACTTTGACATTCTAATTATAATTAGAGATGATAATGAGTTAGCTCAATCTTTTTTTCTTCCTGCCTACGAGGATATCTCCGTGGTATTTTACTAGATAGGACTATTCCCCATACCTACACACATATGTTCTGTTGGGTTTTTTAAGTTGTTTCAAAAATTCAAAGGTTTGACTTGAAAATGGTGTTTTGTCTTTTGCTTTTTTGCTTTATGTGGAAAGTGAAGGCTACTTGAGAACTTGGCATCCCACATTGCTAAAGTTAACTTCTTAAGGTGGCTTTATATGCTTTTCCCTTTCATATACACATTTAAACAATTGGAACCTTTTATCATGAGCCGTATGCACGCACGCGAGTCCGGCACGACCCAGGGCTTTGGGTCCGGAAAACGTTTAACCAGGTCTGTGTCTATGACGTGCATCCTGCGTGTATATCGCGCGCAGGGGGGTGCAAATCCAGCCCAACCTGGCCTGGAGGGACCCATATTCTGATTTAGATATAGCCTACTTTTGCATAAATTTTAATTCATTTTTTTACTTCTAAAAACGTTTTAATTGTTTGCTAAACGTTGTGGCTTATATTATTAATGATGATGTTTAACGTTGTGATTAATCGCTGGTTTAATCACGATTAATTGTGGCTCAACATTATTTTCTCTTATAAAATTACATGGTCTAGGTTAAAAAAATTATAGAAAAAAATAATTCTTTGTTCTTTCTTCCCTTCTCTTTTCATGAGCATTCTTTGGTTCTTGGAGATTGATCTGAACTTGGTGTGCGACCAAGCTTGATCTATGAAGGCCGTTATATCCTGGGGGTAGTTCCTACAAAGATCATCTTCACATCAGGGTTTATCCTGGAAGGGCAGAACTCGTCCTAAAGAAAACATCGCCTGACGCACCTCGGTCTCGAGCTTCTGCCTCTGATTTCCAGAAGGATATAATTTTTCTACAAGACTGTAGATCAATACTATTGTTTCTTTTCACTATTACTTCTAGTCTGTAGCCCTGGCCTCAATGTGGTTCCGCCCCTATCTATTGTACAGTGGTACCCAAATGGACTGAGAGTTGAAGAGGATAGATGTCTCATGTAGTTTTTTGTAATAGTTGCGACGGGGATCCGGTTCCTTCCTCCGCTTCATTGGGCGCAGTTACCTCCACATGGAATGTAGTTTGTTGGATTGCCTGCACTCCATGTGGTGAAAACTGGAGGCCTAGTTGTCATTTTGGTGCTTTAAAAGGGTTTTCCAAAGGCGCCCCACCCCGGCCTTAATATGGTTCTACCCTTGCTGTATCTAGAGTACTTAAATATTTGAAGCATACTATAGACTATGCATTATGTTATTCTAGTTTTTCAGCTGTAGTTGAATGTTACAGTGATGCTGATTGGAACACGGACTTAGACGATTCTAAGTCTACCAGTGGCTATATTTTCACGTTCGGAGGTGCTGCAATATCTTGGAAATAAAAAAAAAAAAACAAACTACAATTACTCAATCCACTAAGGATTCAGAATTCTTGGCCATGGGAGCCGCTACTACAGAAGCCGAAAGGATTAGAAATTTATTATTTGATGTTCCTTTGTGGACAAAACCTATTCCTCCTGTTATTATTCATTGTGATAATAGTGCAGCAATTATAAATGCACACAATGCCACATACATTGGAAAGTCTAGACAAGTAAGATTGCAACAAAGCTATGTGAGACAATTACTCGGTGGATGAGTGATTGCAATTGATTATGTAAAATCAAAGGACAACTTAGCATATCCTTTGACAAAAGGCCTTGCAAGAGAAAAGATAAAAGAAACAACCAAAGGCATGGGTCTTAAGCTCATAAATCATCAATAGCGGTAACCCAACCTAATGACCGGAGATCCCGAGAACTATGTTCAATGGGAAAAACAAACTATCATGATGATATAAAGTACTGACATTTAGAGTACTCATCCCTATTGTGTGAGATTATTTGTTGGCACATAACTTGTAGCGAATGAGGTTGGATTTAGTCCTTAATAAGATCTATAGCCTATATGGTGGGGTACAAAGTTGCAAGAGCACTCTTGATAGACTCACCTATATGAGTGTGGAAGTGGGCCGCTTCCTATGAGAATTTCGGCAGATTCTCTAGAGCACTCATGAAAATCAGGATTAAGCACATGGCCGTAAAGTGTTGACCTACAAACTCTAGGTATATTAAACTTGATGTATTTTTGAATCGATATAAAGATTTGAAGTTCAATATTCTGGTCACTTTAACTCCTAAAAGTTAAAAAAATATATCTTGATAGTAAGGTTCAAGCTCTGTCACCTTACCAGTATAATGCTCATTGAATATTTTGAAACAGATGGGAGATCATTGGGTTTTTTTAAGTTGTTTCAAAAATTCAAAGGTTTGACTTGAAAAAGGAGTTTTATCTTTTGCTCTTTTGCTTTATGTGGGAAGTGAAGGCTACTTGAGAACTTGGCATCCAAGCTCTATCACCTTACCAATATAATGCTCATTGAATATTTTGAAACAGAGGGGAGATTGTTGGGTTTTTTAAGTTGTTTCAAAAATTCAAAGGTTTGACTTGAAAAAGGTGTTTTGTCTTTTGCTCTTTTGCTTTATGTGGGAAGTGAAGGCTACTTGAGAACTTGGCATCCCACGTTGCTAAAGTTTACTTCTTAAGGTGGCTTTATATGCTTTTTCCTTCCCTATACACATTTAAACAATTTGAACCTTTTACCATGAGCCGTATGCGCACATGCGAGTCCGGCTCGACCCAAGGCTCCGGGTTTGCAAAACGTTTAACCGAGCGTTTGTTCGCGATGCGCATCTTATGTGTATATCGCGCAGGGGGGGTGCAAATCCAGCCCAGCCTGCTTTTGCAGAATCTTCAATTCATTTTTTAACTTCTAAAAACGTTTTTATTAATTGCTTTATTGAAACAGTTTTAAACATTGATTCAAGAAACGCATTTTTAATTGTTTGCTAAACATTGTGGCTTATATTATTAATGATGTTTAACGTTGTGATTAATCGCTGGTTTAATCGTGATTAATTGTGGCTCAATATTGTTTTCTCTTATAAAATTACATGGTCTGGGTTAAAAAAAATATAGAAAAAATACTTTTTTGTTCTTTCTTCCCTTCTCCTTTTGTGAGCATTCTGTGGTTCCTAGAGATTGATTTGAACTTGGTGTACAATCAAGCCTGATCTGTAAAGGCCGTTGTATTATCGGGGCAGTTCCTGCAGAAATCTTCTTCGCATCAGTCCTGGAAGGGCGGAATTCGTCCTGAAGAAAGCGTCGCCTGACGTGCCTCGGTCACGAGCTTCTGCCTCTGATTTTTGTAGATTCCAGAATGATACAATTTTTCTACAAGACTGCAGATCGGTACTATTGTTTCTTTTCACTATTACTTCTAGTATGTAGCCCTTCTTTAAATTTAACATGCTCAACTCTGCAACACGTGCATCAAGTAAATCTGGGGTGGGTGTCAAACACAGAACACAAGGTGTGGGGATCAAACCCACACTTGTGCCCGTGAGCACCCAAGTGGATTAATGAGTTAGCTTAATTGAGTCGCTCACTATCTTAATTATTTGAACTTATTTTAACTACCAATTACTTATACTTATTTTAACTACCAAGTTAATGAGAGAAATAATAAAAGGTAAAGAAATTTCCTCGTCATGCAGCATGCATGCATTTCATATCGAATAGTTGGGCCTCACATAGATATCATCAAACAATTTAGAGACCATGCAAGGAGTTTAGTGACCATGAAAGGTGAGACCCACCTCTTCTGCCAATACTAGGTGGTCACCCCAGGGTCTATGAAAAAAAAAACAGAGAGGAAAAAAAAAATAAGACTGAGGGTTGCCCAGTTGGTAGCTAGGGAAACCACCTCTCATCCAGATATTCAGGGATTCATCGTTGGATTTCTCCCCACATGTGCAGGTGTTCTCTCCTTTTGTGTGTGAGTGCGTCCTCCCTACATGTGCCGGCAACTTCTCCTCTCTTCTAAGTTCTAAGTGCTCTCTTGTCGTGTGTATGGTTGCTCTCGTGGGTCCCAGCCCTCTAGGTGGGGGTTAAAAAAAAAAGTATAGAAAATTATTGCACCATGTGGTGAACACATCTAAATACTATGGCAGGTTAATGGGCTCAAGCACTTTTTCTTTTTTCTTTTATTTTTTTTTAGCATGACCACCAGGGCCAGACCTACATGTATGCCTAGGAGGGGCCATGGCCCTTTAGTTTTCAAATTGTTACTTTTTACCACTAAAATTTTTATGATTTTTTATTTTGCCCCCTAAAATGTTAAAATTTTCTTTTAATAATTTTCATTTGACCCCCCTAGTTCCATTTTCTGAGTCCGCCCCTGGCGACCACATTAGAGGAACCCTAAACTATTCTAGTCCTAATCTAGTCTAATCTAAGCATCAAATATATCTCTGGGGGTTGCTCCATTCCTTGTTATGCTTTGCTTCCACCGTAGTGCGCTGCTGGGGTGATCTGTAGTGTGGTCCGTGCTTTGTCAACGGACAGAATCTAACTGTGCCTTGTGCTAGGGTTCCATCCCTGCTACCAAGTGCACCTGACAGGCCAAGTTATTCCATGGTTGAGAAAGCCTGGACATCTTAAGAAATTTGCTCTAATTTTTTTGTTTTTTCTTTTTTTTTTTTTTTTTTTTTTTTTTTCCTACAATTGGTCATGACTCTCACATACAAAGAAGTCCATAACCAGCTAATTAGCTAAAGCTGTAGACAAAAAAAAAAAAAAAAATAATAATAATAATAATAATAATAAATAAATAAATAAAAACATTTTGCTCTATTATATATTAGGGTCCCCCTTTACTGAACGCCGGCTCTTGTGGGCCCACCTGAGAATGGGGTGGGGGGCCCTTTGTATGGTGACGGAGGCCCGGATTGTCATCCTAACCATTTGATCGACGGCCAATGAGTTTCCATGTCCAAAACAAATGCACAGAAAATCAAACATTCTAGTATATTTGGATGGATGCCAAAACCCGGGACCCGTGACTATTGGGATGGGAGAGGGAGAGGACTGTTTTATGGTCCACTCGGATGGATCGTAACGTGGGTCCCACCAGGTATTTAGGAGCACCGCGCTCCCCATAAGCAGAGGTTTTCCCTTTATATATTATTTTTGCAGTCAATTTATTGTTGAGGGGCTTCTAAAATTCTAAGGCGAAATGGTTAGGGATGACAATTCTTGATCAAACGTGCTGCCACCACAACCTAAGCTAAATTTGGTAAGGTGGGGTTCGGTTGACACATCATATATGAGAGGAATTTACCCGAAAAAAACATTTAATGTTGCCATAGGACCAAATCAAACAAATTAGACAAACATGCGCCAACTAGGGCAATTTCCGCCAAAATCCTTTTTTTTTTTTTTACCACTTTTTCGATAGTCGATATCAACCCTCATTTTAGCTGTTGAGGGTCGATATCGACCCTAGGCAGGCAAAAAGACACAGTTTCCTCAATTTTTTCTTTCTTCCTCTTTTCCCCAAACTCAATTCAATGATGTGGAAGATAAGGAAAAATGTTACACCAATCTGGAAGAAAATCATAAGTATCTAAAATCTACATAGAAGCATATGTATACAACTATACAAGGTAAGCAAATCAAAAGAAAACAAGAATCATGGCATTTTATGAATTTGATTGTACTCATAGAATATTTATATCCAAAAGACAACACATGTGTGGAAGCATGTACGCAACAAAAGAGTACGGGAAAAAATAAAATATAAAAATGGACTAGATACTTTGAATAGACATGGTCAACAGATTTCCTGGCATTAAAGGTGTCTCAAGTACTTCTGGCGAAGGAAAAAAACATTATCTTAGGTGAATGGAGGAAAATTTAACACTTGAAGATGCGTGGCTTACTGCCCCAGCAAGCTAGTTTCCCTTTTCTCAGTGGTGACATACCTCGTGGTAACATAACTCGAGTCCACATCCTTACAATTACAACAAGAGTAAGTGTTATTTGGATAAATTTTTTGAACAAAATTTTGGACAAACCCTATGGTATGTCTTGGATATCTGATATTCAAGGCATACCATAGGGTTTGTCCAAAATTCTGTCCAAAATGTTCATCCAAATTGACTTTTTGTTGCAACAAAGAGCAACTTCAAGCTGTGCCACAGGTTCTTATCACCCTATCAAACTTATTAAGATGATAAGGTTATACTTGATTTGGTTTGTCATGGTGCACTTATTTTTCTAACTAAAAGCGTTTTATAATGATTTATTCGCTTTTGAATTATTTTTTATAAGATGTTCTCTTTTGAATTTTGATTACCAGTTATGGAGTAATGGTGCTTGAATTTGGTTAATGTGTAGTTTACTAAGTTGAATGGAATGTGGTTTCCTAGCGAATGGTTGTGGGGACGCTCAATCTTCAACGCCAGAGGCGCTTTTTTTTTTTTTCTTTCTTTCTTTCTAGCTGGTCATGTTACTTGGGCCTGCAACCAATGAGCACCTTCCAACCCTGTTATGGCTCGCATCCAGAGAGATTGGGACAGCTTTTTTGCACAAAGATTTGATGGCCTATCTCCAACATCAGATTTGTTTTATCCTACTCACGCGAGATCGTACAGATATGAGGAAGATGAGGCAAAAAGAAATAGTTTTCTCATCTTCTTTCCAACATTGGGTTCGTTTTAGAAAAGAGAGGGAGAAAGAGGAAGAGAAAACTGTATCTTTTTGCTTTCCCAACCTCAACAGTTAAAATGAGGTTTGATATCAACCGTTGAAAAAAGTGGAAAAAATGGGTTTCGGGGCAAATTGTCCTATTTGGTGCATGTTTGTTTAATTTGTTCGATTTAGTCCTATGGCCATATTAAGTGTATTGCGGGTAAAATCTTCATATACTAAGTTGAGTTGGGCTGACATTTATTACTTGATTTACACCATGGTTGGGAAGCTCTACGAGTTGACTCTTAACTCTAGTGAGTCATCTCGTTTTGACAAAAGACCGAGTAAAAAATAAATAGGAGAGATCTAGCCATGTCATCTTGTTTTAATAAGTTGTTTGCATTCCAAGCCATTTAATAGGTAAATCTAATTTTAGAACTTTTAAGGAATTATGCATAAGGTTTGGAGTGAGTAATTTAAAAAAAGATTACTGCAATGTAATTTGAAACTTATACTTGATCTTTTATATTTAATATTTGGACAATCAAATTATATAATATGTAATATTTTTTTTATTTTCGTTATTGTAGTAGTTTTCTTATATATATATATATATATATATATATATTAATTTGAGTTGATTAATATGAATCATGTAAATAGATGTATTTCCCAGATTTTATAAGTACTCGGTCCGTTTATAAAAAAAATTTTAATTATTTCTAAAAAAGCATGACCCTTCCGAGTCTCCGTGTTGAATCTATCCGAGTCATTTTTTTTTTTTTGCATTGGACGAGTCAAGTCCAAATTATGAGTTTTCGAACCTTGATCTATACACTATTTAAGTATGGATTGAGCCAACTTTTGCTATTGTACCCCTCAATACAACTTGTCTATTTGCACTACTACTAGGGATGTAAACGGGTCCATAGTGGACCCGAGCCTGGAATAGTTAAGGAGAAGGTGGAACCAGTCCCGGACCTAAAACCGTCTTAGGACCAATTTCTTGGTTCCGGACCCGGAATAGTTAAGGAGAAGGTGGAACCGGACCCGAAACCAGAATCATATACGGGGTAAGTCTGGGTCCTGATTTCGGTAGAGAATGATATAGGAAAAAAAAATTAATTTTAAAGAGAAGTTTTCGATAATTGAGATAATGTGGAACCAGAACCAGACCCATCTAGGTCACGCTTCCAAAAAAACTCATTTACTTAGCGAAGCCTGAATAAGGATTCAAACTCGATTTTTAACATGTCGGAACATCCGAATAATCGGAGAATCGGGAACTCATTTACATCCCTAAATACAACCCATTACCTGACCTGAATACACACTCTTAT
This sequence comes from Camphora micrantha, assembly GCA_003546025.1. Taxonomy (NCBI): domain Eukaryota; kingdom Viridiplantae; phylum Streptophyta; class Magnoliopsida; order Laurales; family Lauraceae; genus Camphora; species Camphora micrantha. The sequence goes on from QPKB01000002.1 coordinate 15,996,022, forward strand.
ACTTATGTGTCGAAGGTTTATCCTTTTTAACTTTTGTATTTTAGTGCATAAATACACATTTTCAATCCTAATATTAAATTGTTCAGGTTCGAGTTTAACTGACTAGCATCTATTGCCTTGTAAATAAATATTATAGATAACCTGACCTGAGCGGCTGAGCCTGACCCGACTGATTGCTACAAGTTAGCTATGTTATTACTAATATTGACATTTTTCAATGTGGAAAATGGATTGTTGGGTGAGTCAGGTGGGGGATGTGGAGTTCGGGAATAAATCAGTTTTATTGGGCATTTGTAGTCATTTGGTATGAATAAAATTTATTTTAGCTATTGATTTCATTATCACTATACTCAATGGCTAGCAGTTAACACCTAATTTTAACTTATGTGGAGCCAATCTTCATGTGATCAAGCTTATATTGTATTCTTCACTATGGAGCAATGTGCACAGTTGGATTAACCAAAGGGTTTATACTACTTTTGATTGGAGTGATTCCTTTTATTTTATTTATTTATTTATTTATTTTTATTTTTTTGCTACTCTAGATATCCCTGAGTTTTTTTTATTTTTATTTTTATACTTTACTAGAATTTAGAGAATTCATGTATCCAGAATTTTGGGATGCCCCAATACAGTTGCATTAATTTTATAAGCCTCTTTTATACTTGAGTATCCAAGAATTCCACCCAAAAGCGAAGGGCTGGAATTTTAAAATCCTATCAGCCATTTGACGACTTTTAGGTAGCTGATATTTTAAAATTCTTATAAAAAAAATTATTTACAGGGAATAAGCTATCACATCATGTCCAAAACAAAAACCTTAATACTACAAATTCTTGTGAGAAGTTCCGGCAATGAAAGTGTTGGTAATTGGACTAGTTTAATTATGGGATAATGACCATACGACAACCCTCAAATCCGACAATTGCATCTAAACTGTTTGCAAACACATAATTCCTACAAATTTTAACTTACTTAAAAGGACATTGTGAAAGCAGTAATTTTATCCTTATTCATGTGATATCATACCGATGTCGGATATCTCATATTTGATAGTATCATTGAAAAATGCTGGATTTCTATCCATAACATTCTTATTTCCAGAATTGAAACAAATTAGAATTCTCAATTTTCTACGACACCTAGGGGATAGAATATTTTCAGGAACAAGCAAATCATAATGATTTTTGTCTCTATTCACAAGCATCTTTTTTATGCTGTACAATGGATTCATTGAAATAATTCTCATCAACATATCTTTTTTATCGATATTTTTCATTAGTTTGACATTTATTATTATAGACTGATGAGATATCCAATGGGAGAAAGTATTTTCTTCTTGATACTTTTTCTCCTACTTGATTTGTTATTTATAATATTTAGAAGTACAAGGAAAAAGACAATACACAGTATTAGTTGCTATGAAAAACGTGTGGACTGATCCGTCCAAACCGTGTGTCATTGTGTCAAGCCATGTGGCTTGATGTGGTTGATTGAGCATGAGTGATTTGATGATTTGCTTTCCATATTTGTCGAATCTCTTGAATGGATGTATCTTGGACAAATTGTCTGTGTCATCTTCTTACCATATAGGGCTGATAGAGTTCTTGTGTTGATTAACTCTATTAATGTTGCAATATTCTAGAGATATAGGATATCACACAATATGATATTAGGATATCGATGTATAAAATATCCAACAGCCATATGATATCTCAAGAAAACTTTCACCATCTTCCTTTCTACTGAGATAAACCAAAAAAAAAAAGGCGAGATAAAAACCCTTTTCACTAAGTTAATCATCTTCGATTTTCTAATGAGTTTTCCTCCATTTTCATTTTATCAGCTTGCTTTCAATGTGATAGGAATACATCCTTCCGCTCCATTATCTTTCTTTATTCTTTGCAACTTCTTGGATCTTTTATCGCTTTAGGGTTTTGGAACGAGGAATCTACTCATTTCTACTTAAGGTTGTGATGACTGAAATATATAAACTCTAGATGATTGAAGATGGTATAATAAGATCCCATAGAAACCCACAACAAGTAAAAATGAAAAAAATAATAAAATAGAGCTCTAAATTCATGACAAAAGTGTGCTTTGCATTTGAGTGAAAAGGAATAATTTCGCAATATCCTATCATCATATAATATCACATAATATTCTTAAAATATGATACAGTTAAAGATAAAATCACCACTTTTATACCGTTCTTCTCTGTGCCAAACACTCATACGGCAATTAGGTATTCAAAAAGTCTACTCACCCCGAGACAAATCCTGAGATGGAGCACGACTCCCCATGGGGGGCCGTGGGATCCTATGGGCGCTGGGATCCAATGGCTCCCCACGGAAAGTCGTGCTTCACCCCGGGGCAGGCCCCGGGGTCACTAGCACGGCTGTTAGGTATTTCCGAACTGTTGTAGGACAATTGTCATTGCGTGAAATTTGAGGTATGTTCGGTCATTACCACTTCAATTATTAGGCCATAAGTAACAAATATTTTAAGGACTGGTACAAGAAGGGAACACATCAATCAAGTGGACATTTGTCCTCCACTTCTGGCTTTTGAGTACACTAGCCATGAAGCCTCGCCTCAGATCCGGACTCTGATTGAATCGACAAGATATACTGATTATCAGTTGAATTGTATGTCAATGTGGGGACATTTAAAAGGCCGGACAAACTCCTGTATTAGCTATAATTTATAGGAATTTAGCGATGTGAGCCTTTTAGCTACAATTGATTGGAGTTTATCGAAATTTATGACTAAAATTTGACGTACCCATGTAACCCCTCATGGGTTCCTTTTTTCAAGCTCTTTCATTTATTTATTTTTCTTAGAGAATTTTTTTAATCCTTTCAGTTAGACCTATCCCTTCGGCCCTAAAAGAAGCTTGATAGATTTCTTGTGGCCCTCAGATGGCAGTATTAGCGGACTCAACCCTAAAAAAAAAGAATTAAAATCAATATTAAAACTTCTTGTTCTGAAAAAAAAAAAAAAAAAAAAAAAAAAAAAAACACCATGGTCCTAGCCGCCTGTCCAATTCTTTAAAGTTTATTACTCAACGTTGGATACCTTTATATTGATATTTGAAATTGAGAGAAAACCGCAACAGCACCCATTTTATTATTAGTCACTGTAAGCAACTTCCAGTGGCAGTAGTTTTGTAATCAGAAGTGGGCCCCACTTAAAGCCAGCAGCACATCACGTGCTCTGTTGTCAATTCACCTGTTAATCGGACCCAACATTATTAGTTTAACCCCACACCAACCTGTCCCTAGACTTGAATGCATCCAGGTGGGTCCCAAATATGAGATCAAAAAATGCCTATTCAGAGAATAGCAACAAAAAAAAAGGTGGACCCCACTAGTGACTCTATCTTCTAAAGTGTGGTCCAAGTGATTTCTTCTGCTTATTTACCCAAAATAATAATAATAATAATAAATAAATAAAGTGATTTCTTCTGTAATAATTCACTTCATGAGTCACTTTCTATCCTTCCTTTCATTTTTATATATTAAACTGGAATTTCATTTTAAAAGACATAAAAGATGCAGAGTAAGAGCCCATTTGGTAACTCTAAAAATATTGACTTTTGTTAATGGTTCAGAGGTTATTAATAATTTAAAGTGTTTGACAAAACTCTATTACATTTTAAACTTAAGAGCTTGATTTTAGGAATGAGTGGTTTTAAGTTGATAAGAGCAAATTGTTGTAACCATATATCTGATGTAGCTCTGTCATCATCCAAACCATTGTATCTATCTGACATGATACATAGGATATAATTGATGATGGGCCTAAAATTTCATCCCATATACACCATCTGAATGTAGATGATGATTGAATCAAGATGAGAAGTGAGTGAGAGATTCATGGGAGCAAAAATTACTTCAACCAATTACAGACTTCCCTACTATCTGAGAGACTATTTACTGGTATGATGTTTGACACCCATTTGTATGGTGATGTAGGCTATCAACCTGTCGGACCATGATGTTTCTTTTACACCCACCTCTCCAACTAAAAGAAAAGGCCCACTGATCAATCAGATGAGCCTTCCTCACCAACCTCATGTCTTAGGACAGTGGTCCAGCTGAAGAATCTGCGTGATCCATGCCAATAAGTAGACATCTTTAAACCCTCTTTTCATTTCTTTCTTCTAAAAATACATAGTATTTACCTGTAAGGTCTTGGAATCCTGAATTATAATTAGCCTTAGTTAATTGCCTATAAGTCAATTAATCTTGTTTAGAAGCTAAGCAACTCCGGTTTACTGTTAGGATCGTCTGTGTGAAGTCTCGTATAGATTCAAGTCCGTTTGAGTACAGTAGGAAGGGTAATTTGAAATTATGAAAAGTTTAGAGTGCTTTTTCGTAATTTTCAAAAGCTTTTTCGTAATTTTCAAAATTATGAGATTTTGGGCTCATTGGTTAGATGACTTAATTTCCCGGACTTTGCACTTCTATCGCAACTTGACTAGAAGCCTCGAAGGCCCTCAAAATTCCAAACCAAACCTCAAGGACTAAACTGTAAAATCTCCAATCTCATCTCCCTTCCCTTAAAGCCACGATTAAGCCTTTCCTTCATTTCACTATCACTACAACCATTTCTTCTCTCTCTCTTTCTCCTTTTATCTTTTCCTCTCTTGTTGGAGTGGAGACCCAAGCCCCCACCACCACCATCCAGTGCCACCATTGTCTCCCCAAAAGATCCACGAGCTCGGGCACCCCCTTCTCAAGCCACATCCCCACCATTCTCCTTTGTAGGTGAGTGTTTCTTCTTGTAGGGAACTAGAGCTTTGAGTTCTTAGTGTGATTTTCTATGAGCTCCTTCCCATTATATTATATTCAGCTGAAGGGTTTTTTAGGTGATTTTGACTGTGACTTATGATTTTGACTAAGAGTTATAACTCCCCACTTCTGATAAATAACCGTTCATTTCCTCCACTCCTTCCTACTTTTCCATTAGGAACTTCATTTCTATCACTATCATAATCACCAACTCATTGTCACGAGTATTTGAGAATTGACATTGTGTAATGTGAGTTTTTCTTAATAAATCAGTAGATATACTTTTTCGTTATTGGTGAACATGCTCGTGCTAAGCACGTGGGTCGTTGTGCTAGTTTGTTTTGTATAGGTTAATAGTGGGTTGTGTTGTTTTCCTAGGTTTGATCTGATTCAACA